>JAOVYX010022687.1:0-14318 GCA_035668315.1 Drosera spatulata
AAAAACATAATTTAGCGACGAGGTTTTTAGCGACGGACTGTTGCCGTCGCTAATCCGTCGCTAAAATACATTAGCGAAGGATGTTTTCGTTTTAGCGACGGAAAAATTCCGTTGCTAAAACGAAGAATTTTTGTAGTGGAAGATAAATAGCTGATTTGATATATGTGAGAAAACTTGTTCAAGTATGAGAAGTTAATACACTTGATGTTGGAAGGTTAAATTATGTATGTGATCTTCTTTGTCGTCAAGAGAATAGCAATATCTGGTTAGTGAGAAAAGGTGCTAGCATGGCTAGACATAGATGTTTCCAACATGATGTAACACATAAATGTGCTTTCAAAAATGAAATATGAGGAAAATATATAGCAATGTGAACTATGATAATAAGAAGGGCATGAAAAAAATGTTTAATTTTTATTAGCCTCAGAAAAGTATAACTTTGTGAAACGAACTATAAAGTGTTCGGTTGAAGAGGATGAATAGATATGTACGATAATTGTTATGTATTTGAACATTGATAGTGAATTTACCAATTATTAATAAATACATAAAGTTTGAGATGGAGAATGGGGACATATTGCACATAAGATGGATATGTTATTGGCATAAGATTGCCTGATGTTCAATAATTGAGATGGACAATAGACCTACAGGTTGAGCCAAAATGAGAATTATGTGGGCTGCCTCCCTTATTTAGAGCATCTCTATGTAATGAAATGCTTTGTTATACCTAATGCATGTCAAAGTGATTATAATCAACGATTTCATATTTTGATTTATGCTGAGATGAAGGGTTATTGGGAATGGAAGAACAAATTGGGAGTAACAAATGTTGAGTTAGTTACTCCCCTTGGGTTAAACATTGAACTGGATGCCTTAATAACCGTAAGATGTTATACGCCTGGATGTTATTCTCAAAGATGTATTTTGGAATAAAGGTTCACCGAATCTCATAAGAATACTCCAACTAGAAGCTATTTATTGAGCATTGAAAATATTATTGGATGAACTGTAAGAGACATCAGTCTAAGTATATGTTCTGTATGAATCCATGGATTGATGACCCAAGAACAAGAAAACACAATGCGTTTTGGGATTCACAATCGTGTATCAATTCGAGATTTAACATTTGCCCAAGTTATGACTTTGTGATTAAAGACTTATAGAATCAAGTTGAAAATGGAACTTGAGGGCATATACTGGTGAAGATTTGATATGTTTGCAAATCTCAGATTTTGATTATTGAATTGAAGAGACTTATATCAAAGTTATAATATAAGAAAGGATAAAATATGAGATAAGACAGTGTTATGTTAACTACTCTTGGAACGTATAGTGATACGTTACACTCAAACTCTCAATGATAATTTGTTATTGGAGATATATAAGAAGCTGTATTGTTTATCTCATATGAGATTCCAGAAAAGCATGGAGTACAAACTAAGTAGTGAGAATTGTGACAAAAGGGCGGGAAATTTTTCAGAAAGAACTTGGAGATTTCATCTTCTTAATACAAAAACATATCCACAAATGTTAATAGCTAGTTTGACAAGACTGAAAACTTCAGCAGTAAAGAGAAAGTTTTCTCATATTCAAGAATTTCTTAGGGTATTCTGAAGTTAATATTAGAATAAAAAATTGAGAGTTGTTGAGGTAAAGAAACGAATTATAACCTGAACGTGAGCTGTAAATAAGGACTGGCTTCGTGGTAAAAGAAATGTAAGTTATAGTGTTCAAGGTTGATATTTGTATACAGAAGCTCAAGTATATGTTATATCTACTATTCTATTCACCCAAGATTTTAAGATTCAGTAATGTCTCTGAATCAACCTTGCTTACCTTATGCTAAATGAATTAGAGTTGCATTACAGTGGTTGCTTAAGAGTAATGAGATTAGGTTGAACTCGACAAGGATCAATATCTAAACAATTATGGTAATATTATGGGACAATAAGATTTCAGATTATGTCAAAGATTGGGATATGAAATCTAGATATCATTTGTCTTGTTTAACAAAGTTATCTACGCATGACAATTGGGTCATTTCGCATATCAGTATGTTCATGGAGATAAGGACATGTAGATTTTTCCTAGATTATATCTTTGATTCCCTTTATACTCTAAGTAATATAAATAAGGAGAGAAATCCCATTGAACTCCTTCATGATTCAAGGATCAATCCTTCTTATAATTCATCAAAGAGAAATATCATGCACCCGATGATCAAGCAAGTGATGAAGTCCTTCCTTGGAGTGCTGTTTGTAATGGTTTTCTACCTTGCGCTCATTAGTGGGGTGATCAGTATCATAGTATTTTTCTTCGTAACGCCTGAGGAATTGGATGTTGTGGCACGATATGTCATGATACCAGTTATATTAGTCTTAGGGCCTATATGTTTAATCTTATATTGTAGTAGGTAGAGATGAGGCTGTAAGATGATATTCTGCGATATTAATAAAATTTCACACGTTGATGGATGGTTTGACAAAATTAAAGACTTTGCATGTCAAGGAAAGTACACTTATGTTTGAAAACTTTTTAAAAAAAAATCTCTGAAATTTATATTCTAAAATAGGAATTGAGAATCGTTGAGAAAGAAAATCTATCTTCATGACAAAGGTTACAACAAGTTATTTGTGTAAGTGATTAAGTTGTTATACAGAAGCATAAGCATATGCCTACTTCTTGCAATGGTAAACCAGGATTCCTATATTTGGTACAGTCATCAAATTGATTTTCTTTGTGTCATGCTAAATATTAGAAGTTGAATTATGATGGTTATCTAGGAGCAATAAAATTGAGTTTAACATTGATCAATATGATCAAATCAGTGAGGAGATAACAGGATCTTAGATGACACATAAAGATTGGATTATCGAATCCTGATCTCCTTTGTCTTTGTTAGGCAAAGTCACACACGCGCGATAAATGAATCACACGCAGTTTAAAATCCAGATTTACTTGGATTTTGTTTTAACCCTTTATAAATACTAAGTACTATAAATAGAAGGTGAAACCTCAACAAACTCTTCACAGATTTAGATTTCATCACCATCATAACTCACAATGCACCCGATTATCAAGAAGATCCTATATTAGGTACTGTTTGTGGTACCTCTATGTTCTCTGCTAGTGGTTGTAGTGGGTTGCATTGCGGCTTTCTTCTTTACAATGCCGAAAACGTTGGATCTTTTGATGTTTTAATTTATGCTTTCTTTCCACTAGTGTTTTACCTAGGAATTGTAACACTGATCCTATTCAGTCGTAACTAGTAGGGTGAAACTTATGTGATATCAATAAAGAGTTATTTGAATTCCTGTGTGACTTAAGGATTGTTTTTACGGGTATTTTGAATACGATAATGGTTAGAAGTGTCATTGGACCCTTGTCATGGTCATAACACTGTCAAAGGCTTTTGGACTGTGTGAAACGAAGGTGTCACGATCTTGATAGCCCTTATAATGATTATAACAGATGGATATAAGCTCTGTTTGATTTTCTGTGCGTATCATAATTGTGACAGAGCGCAATCACGATCATGATACATCAGGAATACCACATTCATTTAATTTTAATTGCTAGTTTCTCTTAATTCTAATTTCGAGGACGAAACTTTTTTAAGGACAGAAGAATATGAACACCCAAAAAATTTGAGATAATTTATATTCTCAAATAATAACAAAAATAGTATATTATTGAACGTCGTAATTTATACAACGGGATTATAAAATTTATTTTTCGAAATCATGACAAAAATATGGTAAGGACCCAAAAAATTCCGTAAAATTTAGTTTCACGATAATTAACGTGAATAGTATATAATTGTACGTTATAATTTATTTAAGGGGTTAAAACTCTTGTTTGACGATATAATAAGGAAAGAATATAAAATATGAATAAAATACAACCCTAATATGAAAATATGGGAAAATACGATCTTAATACAAAAATACAGTATTTATATAAAAATGACCTAAATCTAATTTTGGCACTCTTTTTCCTTTATGTCGATTTCTACTTCATCTAAATCAAATTATTTATCCATTAATTATCCACTAATTATCCATTAAAACTAATTTAATTGATTTACTTTTCTATAAATACAAGCTCTCTTCTCCTTGAAAAACTTCTTGCAAATGTAAAAACACTCCTTGTAATGCAAAAGAAGAGATAAAAAACAGAAGAGAAGAAGAAGAGTTTGAGGAGAAGAGGAGAAGGTAGGGTTACAAGGCGACGAGGATCATTCACCACTAATAAGAGAAGGTGATCATGTTGTTTAAAAATTTTGTGAAAAATTATACACTTTTTGATAAATTCTAATATTAATATATGCTAAATTCTCACATGTCTAGTTTATAATGAAGTTAATAAATCATGATTTGAAGTTTTGAATCTTAAGATATTAATCAAAATGTGCGGATATATCAACCTGTAAAAAATGGTTACAAGGATGTCTTTATGGCTTGATCTGGAATTACATAATAGGAGTTAGAAGACAAGACTTATATCACTGGAAAGGTAAGGAAGTCTAATTTCTATAACAGTTTAAAAATAATTATTTGAAATTTTATGTAAAGAATTATGAGTTAATTACTGAATTAGGATCAAACTGTCTGAACTATCAAAAAATATAAAATTGAACTAATTAATTGCTATTATTGATAAGGTTTTATGATAGAAACTTTAATTTAATGAAAATAATATGAAATCTAGTTTATGTAGAATTTTACGGAAAAATTTTTAAAGTTGTATGCAGAAAGTTATAGATTTAAATACGTCCAAAGGTCATTTTGGACAGAATCTGGGACACCCGTTCCAAAGGCTGAGAAGCTCTTTTCCGAGGTCGGGATGCCCGTCCCAAAGGTCGGGATGTCATCTCAGAGCCTTCTGGACCAGAAATGATCGTTTTTTATTCCAAAATAACTCCAAATATTCACAAATATATCTAATGATATTTAATATATAAAATCATCATAATGAACAATCAAAATAAGTATCAAAGGCTTGCACAAAGCTCAGCATCACCTCATAATATTAATATGAATATTGTTCGAAGTACGAATAAATATGTATAACTTCATAACGCGCATAGAAGTTCACAAGGAAATGTATTAATATGTGAATTCTAATATGTTATAGGAGCTAGAGACGTTGTTTGTTGACACATAAATGAAAAGTCGAGCGCGTGTGTGTGGAAAGTTGTGTAAGAAGGTAACGTTTAGATTTATTGTGTGTGACGATGCATATTATTATACCATGAGTATAATAATATGCATTGAAATCTTTGAACGTAGTCATTAAATGTGACTGACGTAAAATACTGACTGCAACTGCTGTGTGTTAAATACTGAGTGCTGTGAAGTGTTGTTGCATGGTGTGTGTTATCCTTTATTTGCTGGTATAATGAGGGTGAATGTGTGAAAGGAGTGTAAATCCATAAATTGGTGAGATAACTTCGTGATATAAAACACATAAAGCGTTGTGTCTGACGTTTGTGTTATACAGTGACTTGGTGGTGACATTCTTTCATCGACCCTATGAAATCGTGGATATCTCACTGGAGGAGACTCTGGGGACCTGTTATGTCATAGTGTCTTTGTCTCAATTTGTTTGATATGGAGGCTTTGACTGTCATACCAGAAAGGGTATGATAGTAGTAAATGGGACCCTATGAGTTTATTATGCTCCCAGTAACATATTTGGAATATTCGCGAGATAAAATATGCATGAATGTATAAATGACTGGAGTTGGAGAGGGAGAAGTATGTTTGGTGCGATGGTATTGTTTGGTTCGATACTTGCTTGGTGAATCTATGTTGTCTGAGTAATGTGCTTTTTCTAATATGCTGGAATAAATGATCTATGCGTTTAGTCCACTTTGTTTGACTGGTGTGTTGATTCCAGAGTGTTGAAATATAGGATCCAAGTGATCGTTCTTATTTTTTTTTTTTTTTTTACCTTTTTCACTCGTGTAATCCCCTGGGAAGGGGACTGACACGTTATTCAGCTCCTATAACTCACGAAATTATTTTTCTGTGTTTTTTGTCTTCTCTTTCTTACAGAAGGAAGACTTGGAGGAGAAGTGTGACCTAAGATTTGATACTAGATAAGATGCGTATGAAAGGTATTCTGATATTAGAAAGAGATATAAATTCCGTTGCAAAGACGATATTCTGAGTTAAAATTGAATGCAATAAAAATTTCTAAACTAATGATGTATAAGTGAACTTAATTTAATTCTTATGATTAAGCCAGAAAGTATAGTTTTTGCCTATCTGAGACGTTGGACCCAGCGACAGTGACATCATATGATCATTAATAAGTAATAAAAAATCAAGATATTACAGTATCTGTCAGAATCATGAATCTGTTAGTTGACAATTTGGTTAGATCATAGTTCGATCATCATTATGTTAGACTAGTTGATATCTTGATAGTCTAACGAATCATTCATCTATTTGCTAGACTTGATTACAATCGCCTACTTTCATACTCACATTGGGAATCCCTCGTTTCACCCTCCCTTTCATCATTAATCAGGCCTCTTCTATATAACCATGACTTGGTTCGAAACCTATCCTTAGCCGCTAGCCATACAATAAACCCATAACGGGAAAAAACATTATGATGCTACACTAATCTCCATCAAATAACCTTTGCAGCATTAGGAACAAGACACTTTTGAATTTAAAGGACCCTTTTCCAGTCCTAGTAGGGCCAAGGGGATAAACCAAAATAGAGCAACGGTCTGATAGTCTTGGAGTCTTAAAATAAACCTCAGAATTCCCATATTTCTCAAACCAAACCCAGTTATCCATGGTTCAATCTAATTTAATTCTCATCCAAGCTCCTTTACCCTGATTATTACTCCAGGTATGATAAAAAAACTTCTCATATCCTGGCAAGGTTCAACACAAACCCCAGAAAATCCTATTTTTTCCTCCATAGCCATATACGTATTGAAGTTTTCAAGTATAAACCTAGGATCAGAGCAACCACGATCAAAATTCAAAAAAATTTCCCATAAAAGGGATCTCTAGGCCTTAGTATTCCATCCATAGACTATACTAACAATTGCTGAGAAAGATAAATCAAGAGAGGACACTTACAATGCATCACTTGATCAGAAGAGCCAATACTGGACCTCAAGGAAATCTTTATTCCACAAGCACCAAATTCTCCCATTACTTGCATAATAATAATAATTATTTAGCCATCCACAATGTTTAAAACATAAGGAGGATATCTGAGAGAATTTAGATACTTTGAATCTAGTTTCGAGGCAAGCAAGAGAAAGAAGCTTATTCTTGGCAACCAAGTGCCTTATTTTGTTCTGCTTCTCGAGCCTATTAAGGCCCGTAACATTCAACGCTCCAATCATATTAGGTTACAAACCCAACAGCTGAAGACTTACCCTTAATCTGGGAATCCACTGCATCCACAAGAGAAAGAAATCTAGACCTAGATACCAACACATCATCAAGAGTAGACACAGAAGAAACATTCTTAGCCTCAAGTTTCTGGACTGGAACAAAAATAATATCACTTGCACCATCTTCCTTGCCTTCAATCTGGCCTTCTGGATTCAGAGGGGGCTCAACTGGCTTATTCTCAGCAGGAACAAGAGCCTTCTTAACCCAGATTTCCTTCATAGGAACTGGAACATGACAATCCTCATACCTTATGTCCCGTTTTGAGCACTTTCCACATCTTTTAGGCAGTCATTCATAGTGAACTTTCTGAACAAAAGGTGGGCCACCAAGCCCCTTAAATCGTATCTCCACAACAAGATCCTGTTTCATGTCAACATCTACCAAGATAAGGGCACAAGAAATTCTTTCCAAAGAAGCTATGAATTGATCCGTTCTGATGGGTTATCCGACCTGCTAGTAAATTTATCGAGGATTTTTGGACATCAGAATTCTAGATCCAACCCATTCAAATCAATCCTCCTTCCCCAATCCCTGTTCAACCACTTCTGTCCATCTAAGTTTCCTACCATTCTTCAACTCGTCATTCACATCCTAATTCAAAACCCCAGTATCAGATTTGCCCTCATCCGAAACAACATCTCCGGTTCCAATCTTATCCACATTCAGAGTATTCCATTTCATCAACGCAAAATAATCCTCGTTAGAGACACTAGCATGAAACTCCGCCAACGAAATTGTTACCCCTTTGTCTTTAGGTTTTGTCGCCTCAATCTGAGGAGCACTCAAACCCGCATCCTTGTGAGGCTGTCCTCTCTTTCCACAGTCAGAACAGTTAGGTTTTTCGATAGATTCCTCGTCGAATTCAAGGGTTTCCCCTCATCATCGCCTTTCTTCTTCATCCTCCTTAGATATTTTTGTTTTGATTTTTTAAGACATTGTTTTAAGTACTACCTATCATGTTGTTCTTTTTCAAATTCATATTTATTTACCTTATATGTAAAGAATTTTTTTAGTATTTATTGTCTTCTTATTATTTTATTATTTCAATTTATTTAGAGTGGAATATTTTATTTCGTTTTACAAGTTCTAAATTGATCTTAGAAAACAAGCCTATTCCCTTTCCTGAACGAATCATCAGAAAATCCACTTTTCGTTCCCACTTTTCGATGGAGTGAGAAAAACTATATTCCAATTCAAAAGGACAACCAAACAACAAAATTACAATTCCATCGGAATAGGGTGTTCCATTCACCCTCTCATTCGTTCAAACCAAACAGGCACCAAGGGATTTCAAGTCTACATCTATTTCACTAGATAGTACAATCTCAAAAGATGTAACACAGTTTCAAATAGCGCTATCGTTATTTACGAAAGAAAAAGGCTTTGGCACTTGAAATTGCTTTGTCCATTTTTTTTAAGAACAGATAAGTTTGAATACTTGGATAAACAAACCAGAATACCAAGGATAAATTACGCAAAAAGTAAACAAAAAAGAACAAAAAACCGTTGACATGAGTCGTTGTCCTTCACAATCGCTTTAGCCCTTCAGTTTATGTAAAATTTTAATTCGATGAAGGTAAAGAAAGACCTAAGAAAACCATTGCGATTAGCCTCTCATTGTATACAGAAGATTTCTCCAAATGAATTGACATTATACAGCAGAAAAAAGACAAGCGATAACTGAGAAGAAATCAGTTATCCGGAGCAATAACACCACATCCAGAGATAACCACCTCCATCAGAAGCAGTGCCAGATCACAAATGTTACAAATAAATAGCCAAAACAATCCAAAATACTCGAGTTGTCTAACAGATCAAAATTCCAATAGAACAGAAAACATCATCTTCATCAGCAATAGAACCGTAAAAGAACAGCAGGCTAGGACGCATTCAGTTAACCTGAATTTGCTTCCTGAACACCGCATTGTAATGGCTACGAAAACAGCGAACAATCCACCTCCAAGGGATTTGCTTCGCCTTGTTTATTGGGGACTGCGCTGATGGAAACCATTGCCACGAACTCTAGAATAGTCATTGCCGTCTGGTAGACTGCCTCGACCAGGGTTTCTGATGCCACCATAACCCCTTGAAGTGTCAGTTGGGAAACCACCCCTGCCTCTGCCCCTTCCTCTTCCGGCTCCTGTCAAGTCCATAACAAAATTGCAGAGTTGTTTAGTACAGAAATTGGACTGAACACAGCTAGTTTGCTTTCTTTGCGATATTTTCAGGTCAAACAGTGATTTAGAATCTAAGATCGTAACTAAGGAAAAAGAGAACCAATATAAATCAACTTCACGATGAAACTAAGATAAGCTTAGGGACTATTTGATATCATTGCTCAAAAGTATGAAAACCAAAATCAATAACAAAAACTCAAAACCAACGACGAAAATAAAAAACACTTTTATTATAAAGATATAAAGCTACATTAAGCTTTCTTAATACCAAAATTTAGTTTTCTTTGGTTCCAAGTTTGATTGGTTGTACATTAAATGCCTTCACATTTATGATTACAAATTAAATATATTTAATACATATTGACATGACATTATATTTTCACTAAAATCCAATCTGCTTCAAACATGTGCAAAAAAATAAAATAAAAAAATAGGAATTATATATATAAATATAAGCCGTTACCTTTTGTGCTGCAAAAGGTAGCCAAGAAGTTGCTGCAAGTGTCAAAGCCACCATTTTGTGTTGTGTTTTTTGCCATTTATGTTTTCTTTTCTCTTTATAATTGTTTACCAAACAAAATGATTAAGGAAAAAAGCTGAAGGAGATGAAAATTATCACTTTTATTACAACCCACGTTGCAAAGATAAAATTTCATAAAGCAAAGAGAAAACCACAAAATCTCTTATCTTGGATGTCATGGTTTATTTTCTTTTTGTTAGGTTGATTTATCAAATATCACAAACATAATCCATGTCATTCCTATCATAAAATGATGTTTCTTTTTTCCCGACTTTGCAGCACGATACTAGCTGTATTTTGCGGCATAAAAGGGTTTTCCCTAAACATAAATAATTTATTGTGTTTTTTCTTTAAGTTATCATGACAAATTATCAAACAAAAGAAAAATGAGAATTACCGATTAGTCATAGTTTGGAAACTTATTTCCCAATAAGTGATACCATGTCTTCAAATTTATCATTAGGTTCTTTTTTCAAAAAATAATGGATTTTTTTCTTTCTTTCTATCTTTTGGAAGAATGTGGTTTAGTTTTCATTACTCTGTGTCAAAACATGGTATAGCCCAGGCCAATACAATATCCATAATACTACTCATTACATCAACTCAAACACTAAGCATATAAGCTTTTATCTTCCTTGAAAGCATATCAGGTCTTGAGGCTTACGCTTAACCCTCTCCTCCCAAAGCTTATACACCACTGCAGGTAGTAATCTTTGTCGAGGTAGTAATCTTCGTTGAGCACGAGCCATGTCACGCCATCCTTTAGATACCTTAACAAACCAGGAGAGTCAATCCTGCCATGAGCATTGACCTTTCTCTAGTTTAACCTCATGCAACACCCGTCTCAATACCTCCTAAGAGAAACTGCAATAAAAAAAACACATGATCCCACGTTTCTGCTGCACAACCACACAGCTCACAATCGTCATTATGCAATATACCCCATTCTAACAACATGGACTTCATTTTAAGGCCATTCGAAGCAGCTAAGAACAAGTCCAACCATTAGACAAAAGTGATGTCATTGCTATAATTTAGCACCAAATGAAAAAAAATGAAGCTCCAACCATAGCTACATCTAACGCTCAACTTGGTTCTAAATTTGGAAACAAATTTGAGTGTAACCATTCTTGCCACTTCATCTTCTCATTTAAGAATCACTTGAAACCATGTGGTTCTAAACTAGAACTAGAAATTGGAACAAGAGTTCTATAATTTTGAAATCATTTAATGCTAAAATAGAACCAAACATTGAAACAAGAGTTTTATATTTTGGATTACAAAAAAAAAAAAAAAAACTTTTTTTGATGCCAAATTATAGCAATGACTACACTCACTTTAGCTCTATGGTTGGATTTGCTCTAACCAGGTAATAAAGCTATACCTTATCAAGATATCCTTGTGCCAAACAATTTTCCACCACCGAACCTTTTCACAAGGTTCACAAAGGGCATTATACCCTTTTGTCACCGAGCAACTGCTAAAATCATGCTCCAGGACAGGCTTTATAACGTCACGAACCTTCAAGATCACTTCCATACCCACGAAACCCCTTGCTTACATGCAATCTCCTATATGCTCCTCCCTTTTAAATAGTACGCATCAATCCATATCGACCACAGTCTCTCTTTTTCTTTTTCGACCTCTTAATACCCAGTCCACTAGGTTTTTGAGGCTTAAACACATGATCCCATGATAACAATGCTTTATGTCGATTCATGGCAATACCAAACCACAAGAATGCTCTGCATATACTCTCTATTTCATTCGTCACTTTAGAAGGGAACCAAAAGACATGAGCCCAATAAACATGATCTGAACAAATCACAGTATAATCCATTTAATGAATATGGAGCAAGTCATCTACAAACTGCCAATTAACTATATCAAAAGCCTTCTTGATATCTATTTTGGCCATGCATTTAGGGCTCAAATCCTTCCTTTCTTAACCTTACACCAAATCCTGACAAAGAGCAGAATAATGATGGAGCGTCCCTTAAAAAAGCAGTCTAATTTTCTGAAATAATATCAAGTAAAACCTTGCTTAATCTGCTACAAACCATCTTCGAAGATCCTGCAAAGCACAGTGCAACAAGAGATAGACCCATAGTCACTCACTTTACTAGGGTTATTACCCTTTGGCACAAGATGAATCACTGCAGTAGCAACTGACTTCTTGGGGAAAAAACAAAAGAGAAAAAGTACTGGACAGATCTCACAACATCAGGGCCTATAATATCCAGTATGCTTAAAAAAGGCTACACCATAGTCATCCACGCCAGGAGACTTCGAATTGTCAGTATCTTTTAGTGCCAAGAACACTTTTTCTGATATAAAGTCCTGAATCAAATCATTCTGATGCTGAGTAGTGAGTACCCTTCCCCAAGTTATCACCCTCCTTATCCAGGACTTCATCTCTGTCACAGCAGCACACATCATATCCTGAAAGAAACCAACAATCTCAGCACAAATCCATCCCATCATAATTTGACAAGACATCTCCATGACTAGTATGCAGGGTCAATATCATTGCCTTCTTTTTTCTGTATCGAATAACATCATGGAAGTATTCCGTATTCCTATCCATGAGATTAAGTAAGTCATCTTTCACCATTTGCTTAATGAAACTATTTTCAGCTTCGAGTAATTCCCGGTATCTGGAAGTATTCATATCAACCTGGTTTTTCAATTCATCAGAGAAACACTGCTTCAAGGCATGCTGCCTAGCAAGCAACTCATTTTTAGCTTTCTTAACCTTGTCTGAGACAACTTCTGTGCAAATCGTTTAGGGGCATCTTAAGCTTCTTCAATACAGCATTCATATCAGACAAGGATAATATACTACCCACAGATGACCATGAATTTTGAATAATACTTCTGAAGTTTCTAATCTTGCTGTACCTAAAAGGTCGAGGCACAACTGCACTATCATGGAATTAACCACCACGGGTGAATGATCAGAAATCCCACTTTCCAAAAAGAGGGCATCAGAATACAAGAAGTGTTCAAGCCGTATAGAATTACATAGCACTCTATCAAGCTTAATACACATCCAAGTATCCTTTCCTGATTATTGAACCGAGTATATTCACATCTAGAACTTTGCAAATCATCAAGGCCACAAGCCAGACAGCCATGTTCAAAGTCTCGACAAGGTTCCACAGAAATCCCTTCATGACCTACTTTCTCATGCATCTTCAAGAAAACATTGAAATCCCCCATAACCAACCATGACAAAGTGATTTTAGAGCTGAAAGTATCAATTCCTGCCATAAACATTCCCACTGTTTACTGAAATTGAAAGCATATATTAGGGATATGACAAACCTCTTATGGTAAATCAAGAATAACACCTCCATATGCATAGCCTGAGCTGACCCAACTAAATACTTCACATTCCATTTACTCTTATCCCATCCACACCAAATTCTTTCATTTACTGCATAATACTAGTTGTTGATCACATCCCACCTCTTGCTGTAGACACCTTAAAGTTTCCAGCCATTACCCTAGATACAAGCAATGCCATTAGGGTTATATTTTCTTCAAGCAAGAATTCCCCAATGGCTTCTGAGGCAAATCGAAACACATAATACCCCTTATCATTAAGGAAAAGCTCAGGCATCATCACATCCCTCCATTGATTGCGAATAAAATCCTCCGTTTCTTTGAAAGGGATGTTATCTCCAAGCACATATCAAACCACAGCAAGGTCCCAGTACGTCCTTTCCTCATATACATCCTCCATAGTAATCAATAGATCATCCTCACCTGCTTGATAATTGAGAAAGATCCTCTTAGTGACATCTCTATTGCCTGCCTAACCAGAAGTCAGAACATGAGCATACGATCTGTCCTTTCCTCTGTCACATTCATCAGCCCAAGAGAGCCTCAAATTCTCCCTATATTGAATCAAAGCACTCAATGTTGCCACCTCTAGACCACCTTTTCCAACCATCCCTACATCCTTCTTAATCACAGAAACCCCTTTCACCTTTGCAATAGAGCCCTTCTCCACCTTCATACCTCCATTCCCATCCACCTTCAGACCTCCATTCCTAGCCATATCATCCTTTCATCTATCCTCCTAACTCCAATAGAAACCCCCTTCATCGCTCCAGTTGATCCTCATTTACACCTCCTTTCGAGACTTCCTCATCCTCTTCCAACGTCATCCCCTTTACATCT
>JAOVYX010022688.1:0-14318 GCA_035668315.1 Drosera spatulata
CGTGACTCTTCTTTTGCGATCTCGTGGCACCTCTGGCATGCTCACTTCCACGGTCCGACCTCCAATTTGCTGTCATCAGAAGAAAAATGGCGAAGGAAAATAGTCGATTAAACAATGTGATAACAAGTGTTTAATCGATCAATTCAAAAACTTGGAATGATCAATTCCAAGGAGCTCCTTGGAATGATCAATTCATGCATCAAAAACTTGCGTCACTTGGATTGTTCCTGCATCACTAGGCTCTTGAAAAGGATGACCATAATCAAAGGAAGTGGAAGAGAACCTCACATTACAACTAACTTACACATTAGAATTCAGGACAAGAAGCAAGAGCAGAAGGTCAAGATAAGCAAAGCAAGTGTGTGACAAACAAGTAAATAATCTACGGAAAATCATTGAAGGAATTCAAAAATGATCTTGTTCCGATGGTAGAAGTCCAGTAGGAGTGTGACAAACACCTTAAATAGACGAGAAAGATCTTTAAAGATCTCTGCTTCTAAATCAACGCCAATCACAATGGAAGAAGCAACTACAGCAAATACGGCAGCAGTGATAGCAAAAGAACCACTAGCAGCAGAGCCACCAGTCACTAACAGTTTTAGTCCTATAAGAATAATCAGTAGTGCAATCGCCAAGGACACAGTTGGAATTTAATTCAAGTACAAACTGAGGTGAATTACAACAAGGCTATTCAAAGAAACTGGTTGTACAAATTGAAGCAGGAAGTCTTTTTTTTCATGAAGGTACAAGGCTAGGTTGGTTGCAAAGGGATTGTTTGAAAAGACATACAGATTTTAGAATTGCTTTCCTGCATGGTAATTTATAAGAAGACATATGCAGCAACCTGAAGGGTATGTAGAGCCGAGTACACAATGCAGCATTTGTTAGAAAAGTTGAAGAAAAAAAAGTTTCCATGGTTAGAAGCAGTCTCCAAGAAAAGACTTCAAATTTAACAGTTTCATGCTGTAAAATGGATATAGATGCTGTAATAAGGATGAATGCAGTTACTTCAGAAACTTTGTAGATACCTGCGTTATTTGGCTTTTGTATGTAGAAGCAGGTTCTAACATGAATGACATCAAGAAATTGAAAGAACAGATGATGATGGCAATCAGCTTATGAATGTTTTCAAAAGCATATGCAGAGGTCTAGTCCCCCTGAAGATCGAAGTCCATATTTAACTATTCCAAGTACTTGGTAGGGCATTTATGCACAACGATTACAACCCATGTTTGATATTCAGTCGGATATTGAAATGATGGAGAATAAAAAGGAGATATGTGGTGCTTTTGTTCTTTGCGGTGATCTTTCCTATCTCTTGCAGATTGAGTGTACCTGCTACATGGGATGCAAAGATTTCTGAAACCTCAATAGAAAAGAAATCGCATTCTGATTTGTAATTAACCTAATACCCCTATTTATACGAGACTAACAAAATAAAAATAAAAATATGAAAAATATTGTCTAATCGATCTGGTGTAATTGCATCATTCTCCCCATCTAGGAGAAGATTCGTCCTCAAATCTGATTCTTTCATCAACGACTAGTTCTTCATCCTCACCTTCGATGAAGTGTCAGAAAGATACATACAAGACTAAATAACATCCTCCTCATGCGACATCCCAATTTCTACAACCTCTACAACCGTCTTAACATATTGTGTTTATGAGAATGATGTTGCCAACCCCTTTGCAGATCCAAGTACAAGGCAACGACAAGGGCGTACTCTTATAACCGAGCCAAGATGGAACACATACAACTCCACTCCCCATGTCAAGATATTGTCTACTTTGGGCCTGTTAGCAATGTCCCGTATGTATTAAAAACGTGTCTTAACAATTAGGGTTTGCAATCCCTCTTATAAACCATCACCTTACGTCCCTTAATAGAGCCGATTTTTTGACTAAGGCAGTGAGTCATTTAAAGTTTTATTGTTGTACGACTGAGGTTGGTGTGAGACGGTTAACTACTGAGGGTGGCATCCTTTGTTGTGAAGCATTCAACAAGTGGGAGATTGTTGAGGTTGTCGAATTCTTCACGACTAATGTGCACATCGCTCTCCAAGTACGGAGGTCCTGTCCGTAGGAAAAACGGTATATCTAATATGATGTGAGACCATGTGAGTTGAAATAAATGAGTTCTGGACGCTTTGAGGACGTTTCAAGTCAGGTATCAAAGTGCCCGAGCGTAGTGCAATGTCACGCTTGGACGCGGTAGGATGCTAATGAAATCATGGTCTCGTGATTTGAGTCAAAGCGCCCGAGCGCATTTGTTCTGGGCACCCGGGCACAGGTTTTGCTTTTCGGAAAAATGCTCAAATATTATCTTTTCCGAGCTGTTTTTTATTGAGATTCAATATATATAACTTTATGGGTTTATCATGAGATATAAAAAATTAGGATTTGGGTTGATGATCTATTACGATCTGTGACGGCTCTGTAATCCCTTATTCATCTTCATAGTGATTTGCCACCGTAATTGCGGTGGTGTTCTTGTGTGGTTTGTCTCCCGGTGCTCGGGTTTCCCCACGTAAATTGTTGTGTTCTCGTTATTATTCTTCTTGTCTTGTGTCTTTGATTCTTTCACCCATAACCAATGTGGAAAACTAATTCCC
This sequence comes from Drosera spatulata, assembly GCA_035668315.1. Lineage (NCBI taxonomy): Eukaryota > Viridiplantae > Streptophyta > Magnoliopsida > Caryophyllales > Droseraceae > Drosera > Drosera spatulata. The sequence continues at coordinate 2,615 of JAOVYX010022688.1, forward strand.
AACACGTACGAGTTAGATCTCTTCTCAGAGCATCGGTATGAAAATCGGGATCCTTGAGTTCAAAGAATTGTTCAAATATGAAGTGTGTGATCGAAGAGTTCAATTTTTTTTTTTATTGGGATCTATTGGATCCGATCTATGATGTATATGATGATGACAATGATGTGTTGTGGTCGATGAGACGATGATCGACAATGTTTACATAATGATAAGTAATGCAAGTGTCATTGACCTATCCGATCCCAAAGAATAATATTCCCTTCGTTTTTATATAAATGAAACGTTTTGATTGCGCATATATATGCCATCGTAGAAAATGTAACGGATGCAGTTATCCATAACAATTCTAAGATGGTGGGAAGAGGTGATCAAAATGATTAAGGAGATTGATACAGGCGTTAACATATTTGTTCTCAAGGATGAACATAATATGTTAAGATGGTTATATAAATTTGGATATAACGTGAGGAGCATGTTATTTAGTCTTGTATGTTATTTAGTCTTGTATATATCTTTCGACACGCCAAGATTCGAGGACGTGTATTCTGCAACAAAAAAAAAAAAAAAAAACAAGGCGAGGATGAAGAATAGGCGGTTGACGAAAGAATCAGATTCGGGGACGAATCTTCTCCTAGATGGGGAGAATGATGCAATTACACCCTTTAGATTAGGCAATATTTTTCTTTTCTTTTTTTTACTTTTAATTTGTTAGTCTAGTATAAATAGGGCTATTAGGTTATTTAGAAATTAGAATGCGTTTTTTTCCATTATGATTTCATAAACTCTAGGTGGCTGCGTTGCGCCCGTTTTATCATTGATTTCGTGTTGTCCGGTCTTATGCAACCCTAATCTTTGCATCATTGGTTTCATTTAGGTAGGTAAAGAGATCTAGTTGGGTGGCAGTCGTATGGTTTGAGCTGATTCGACGACAGAGTCTGCCAGGATCAAGATGATTTTACCAGAAAATTAGGTGTTTTAGGTGTTTAGATGGCTGATTCTTATTCCTGGTATACTTTGTGTTCACATGGTTTATTTTCTGCAATCTGATCGTATACTCTGCGATTTCTATTTCTTTGCTGGGTATCCCTGTTTGCCAGATTTTTCGCAGGCCTTGCACTCTATTTTTCAAATATATATATATATATATATATAGGGGAAAAAAAAAGCAGATGCTACAAACTATCGCTGGTAGTTTAGACTTTTAACATCTAATTTTTGAATTTTCAATGTTTTTTCTTAAAAAAAAATATGTGATGGGATTGATGCTTACAGTAGTTTATTAGTTGTTGCTTGCAGCACCAACTCTAATCCCATATATATAATGTATGACATGAAGCAATGACGAATATTAAAATTTTTCTTCATCGCCTCTATTTGATGCGTCAATCATAGCTTCCCTGATCCTGGGTTTCTGCTTAACAAGTGATCAGATGGAATCTACATATATATAGTAGACTTGCAAAGTTACCAACAATCATAATGTAATCAACTACGACAGAAATGATATTGATTGCTGTAGCACGTATACAAGATACATTAGATAAGATAAATAGCAGGTCAGAGGAGCTACGGAAAGACTGAAATGACGCATAAAACGTACACTTTCAGTGTGTTTCAGATAGCAATAATCTCTGATGCTAGCAGGTCGATCACAAAGAAGAGATACAATAGCAGATAAGTGAAGGAAAATGAAATCAAAACATAAACGGGTTGTAAGTCATTGTAAATTATTTAGATCATATGCTACAGCAAGGTCAAGGTGTATGTATGTTTCAGCGAAAAGGACTCTGCTAGCCTAGTTCCCCCCATTGAAATGTGGGTGGTGAGGGCGGTGGTGATATGCAGGTCCTGGTGCCCCTGGGTGATGGGGAGGGTATGGGACAGGGCCATGAGGGCAAAAGAAAGAGAAAGGGAAAGGGAGAGGGCAATGAGGGTGGTGGTGATCATATGCAGGTCCTGGTGCCCCTGGGTGGTGACCGTGAGGGTAAGGGCCACCGAAGAGGAGATTTTCATCGGCTGCAGCAACAAGAGACAGACAATATGTGGTTAGAACCACCGTTGCCATGGCAAAAATCAGGAAACGCTTGGTTGAAGACATTCTTGCTAACACTTCTGTTATGATACTTGGAAGTTGCTGGCTTTGGATGATGAACTTTGGGAAGATTGTTTGGCTTTTATAAGTTCTTAGAGCCAATGAATACTCGCCAAGTGTGCCGAGCTACAAAATGTTTGCATCATAGAGACAGCTTAATAAGATGATGATTTCCTAAATTTTGGTCCCATAGCCCCATCAGTTCTCCGCTTGTTAGACCTTCGCTGAGCAGTTTTACTATATCATGATTAACCTAACAAACTGATAACAAGCTGCATGGCAATTTCATGATTAAGGCAATATTGTTCGACATTTTTTACAAGTTCTTTATATCATCATCGGTCCGAAGACCTGACAGTAACAAATAGTTCAGTAGACACGAATCAATTTCATGCTGGTTTCCACTACAAAACTGTTATTCCGGCAAGTCTACCTAAGGAGTTATAATTTGTAGTATGCTATATCCGACAGACTTCATTCGTTTTCAAATTTTTTTAGTTCACCCTTGTTCAGTTAATGTTGACTATTACATTTTGATTACAATGCTAACCAAGATTTAAGCCACCTAAAATTAAGCCAATACATCTTACGATTAACTTGATACCAATTTAAGCCAGGAAGAATGCTTGTTATTCAACTTTAACAACTTGAAAGAGCTGACAGGCAATGAGCCTTTTGGTAGCAATACCAGTTTTTCTATGTAGACGTACATATCGACCAAATTGAGCAATATGGTGGTCAACCTATTTTATAGACAATATCAAGATCTGTAACATTCTGCCTCACAAAGTTACAGCTTAGGGTGGCCTGTATATCCTAGCATGCCAAAAAGTGTTGAAGTTCATAGCAACTTGGATAAACAGCTACAAAGGTCTGTGCAAGACTGAAGTGCTTATTGGCCTAGAATGGTTTTTCACCAATTTTCTTCTGCACGACATTGTGCTTTGACGTAGTGTAATTCTTTTAATATTAGAAAAGTCGAGGAGAAAGGTGACTATCTTCATATTGTTATTATGGTACAGATTTGAAAAGGTTCTACTCTCTTGAGCAAGAGAACAAATGGAATAGGAAATGAGCATGGTTGACCTTAAAAGCAAAGGAGTGTTTAAAGTATTAATCTATTGATTGATGTTGTTGAAGGACAATTGCTATGGAAAACAGAATAAGTGAGCCAAATATTAATGAAAGGCATATTGCAAAGCGCCATTTTGCTCGGGACCCCCAAAGCTAGAATGTCATGTTGTACAGCACGAAATATTTCAATATTTTACACTTTGAATTTATTACTAGCACCTTTTACCTCAAATGGTAAACTAAATCGAACCGTGATTTGAAACTGATTCTGTCCACCAAATCATGAAGTTTATGCATCTTATAGGTACACACGTGGGGCAAATTCATGTCTCACCTTTTCTATGCATAGTTGGGCAGAAAAACACATCTAACGCCATGCCTTACCCCAGAGAACTATTTAACATCCTGTAGGAAGGGGCCATTTACACAGATAGGCACGACAGCAGCTCAGTTGCAATAAACGTAACCTCTTCACAAATAAATCTAGCACACGTAAAGCGACAGCCTCAAATACACAAAAGTACGACTCAAACACACTAGATTGTTCAAAAACCAATGTCATTGTAAAACCAAAACTGGGTTTACATTGCGTGAAGCTTCCAAAAAGCTGAACCTTTGCTATTATAATCTGGTATGTATAGTACAACAAAGAAGATATCTATCAATAAGTGAAAGAAGATATCTATCAATAATCTGGTATGTATAACCTTTGCAAGTGAAAGAACTTAACCTGCAAACATCCCATTGCAAATGTCTCAAACAGACTTCGGAAACATAAGCCTAAGAAATCTGGAAACCACCACCACCTTACAAGAAACTAAGCAACTCCAGTCAACTAACGAGTGGGTACACCACTTGAATCAACACTCCATAGAGTATATTTTGTGCATTGCTCCGGCAGCAACCAACAGCACCAAATTCCAAACCAGTAAACCACCATGTTTGTGAACTGCTTCAGAAATAAAATTTCACAACAAGCAGCAGTGTGTCAACACCAGGAAACTAGCCGCTAGTTTCTTCACCAAACAAAATGGAAGAAAAAGCACAAAGAACAAACGACGAGTCATTGCATAAAGGTACAAATAATATTTCTCAGTCTTCTGTAACATGTTAATGATTGTTTACAGAATAACTCTTCAACAACCAGTACTTCACGGAGTTGACATTTCGTAATCAAGTTGAGAAAGTATCCGCTATCCGCTCCAGTAGTTGCAGCATTATTGACTCAACCATATCAATCTAGTGAAGATTCGCCAATTGCAAAAAACAGATTTCCAAATTTACAATAGACTAAGGGCAAGCAAATAGTGCTATTAATTGCAATCGCCAAAAATATGGTCAGGATGGCAACTTCCAAACCAACCCCAAACCAAACCAACCCCAAACCAAACCAACCCCCCCCTACACACACACACAAAAAACCTCCCTCCCAAAACAAGGGGGAAACTGAAAGAAAGAAAGAAACCAAGAGAACCACCTGAGATACGAGTATAGGCCAAGTGTTCGACATGGAACGCCAAAGAAATTATAAGAAGCGATCTCTTGAAAGTGTTGATGCTGATGCAGCTATATGATGAGGAGTCCTTATTCCTGATAAAACTATAATAAGCAATTTATGGTATAGGGTTCCTAAAATTTTCTATTATTGTATGAGTCTAGGGATCTCCATGACTCATGTATCCAAAAATAAACTACGAGTTCTCTAAGTAGAATGATCTATGCAAGAAATTATACAGAAGATAAGGTTCAAAACTTTCTCTTCTTATATTTATCTGCAGGTGGATGTTCTCCTTATTCCTAATAAAACTATAATAAGTAATTTATGATATAGAGTTCCTAAAATTTTCTATTATTGTATGAGTCTAAGGATCACCATGACTAATGGATACAAAAATGAAACAGAGCGGCAGAAGGAAAAAAAACAGAACGCCTATAAAAAAACAAAATGAAACAGAGCGCCTATACAAACATGAAACAGAACACCTATACAAACATGAAACAGAGCGTCCGAACAAACTTAAAAGCCCCACGAGTTGATATATATGTTCACACCAGTCACCACATAAACCCCTCCCTCATATCTGTATCGTAAAAAGCATCCATCTTAATGTGTTGCAACTTATACATAGTCTCCACAATCAACCTCATTCCAAGTCTTCTTCGTCCTCCTTTCAGTTCATTTCTCTTTTCGCTAACCACACACAGATGCCTCAAATAATTCACACAATCACACATAGCTTCTACCAGTTCTGTCGAGCATTCTATAACAGCGATTCCTACATGCAACTACACGCCTCCTAATCAAGTCAAGCTACTAATTAATCCAACCATTCTCATCTGTGCACAACATATCAACGATAACAGTATCCTGTACATGACAACTAACATAGACACCACGAAAAAAAATCTTAACCTACAATGTTTCGATTCACATCCAACGTCAGAAAACAATCCATTTCTCCCCAGACATCAAGACATCGCATACACACTCAGCCAACAACTCAATCAACAAATCCCCCAATCCAATCCAAAAACCCAATCAATCCCCCCAAAATCAGCAACCTGATTCTTCGTCGTGGCCTGATGCAACATCACCAGTCTCCTCACCAACTCCTCAACAAACAGAATCACACACGAATCCCTAGAATTCAACAACACCTCCTGCGCGGTCACAATCGTCTTGATATGCTCTATATTGATCACGATCGCCCGCTCTCTCCCAAGCACTGTCGAGGGATACGATAGCAGTGGATCGAGGATCCGAACGTCATGTGCCGGGAGTCCTGTGCGACGCATGATCACGTGCTTCCCCATTTCGATGATTTGAGAATCTCCGATGGCGTCGATCGCTAACCAAGACTTTATTCACATGTCTTTTTTACGGTGGGAGACGGATGTTATGGAGGAGGAAGAGAGAGTAAGGAATTAAATAAGTTGTGTATTTGATGAATTTTTTTCTCATATGTATATTTTTATGAATATTTTTGAATTTATGTTTGTTTGGATCATTTGTGTTAGAAGATGTTTTCATGTAAATAAATTGTTTTGGGATTATCAAATACTAGGAAAGACAGAAATCTTTTTCATAGAATGATGAAATATTATGAAAAGCGGAGTAATATACAAATAGTAAAAAAAAAGTAAAAGAATAAAATCAAATAAAATATCAAATGGAGCATTTATGCAAAATATGCGAAAATGTATCAAGTTACAGGAGAAATATTATAGTTTACAGTAGCTATTGGCTAGGAACAAGTTGTTTATGTTCGCACAGAATGGATTGTCCGCAAAAAATGAGAAAATAATATGCCCATAATAATGGAGCTTAATCCTCCATAATTTGTGAAAGATCAAGACGATTGGGAACTTAATGCATACATTCCACCAAACTCCAGCTAAAACGTGATCTAGCTCCTTGCTATCACTTTCAAAACAAAGGTTAGCAAATTAATTCAATCTGGAACTTCTTGTGTCAAGTCATACTTTACATGTCCAAGGTACAGACCACACGCTGGTGCCATGGGGCTGGAGGCGGTGATGTTCTTGGCGTCAAGGATTCTTTGAACTGCGAAACAAAGAAAGAATATAACATACTAGTGATGGAGAGAGAGTGGATCAAATGAAGAAAATGGCATCAGATGGCTCATAATGCATAAGCAGTCAGATGGTTCATAATGCATAAGCAGCCTAATGAAAAGCATACAGTGGAAATATTATACCATCGGATATAGTTATGTCGCCTGTGCCAACAGATTTGAGGACACCAACAAGCAATCTCACCTGAGCAAAATAAGTCCCACAGAATCCCGTTAGATTGTGAACATGGTGACAAGCTAAAGTCCGAAGCATATGTTCAGCAATGCAATAAAGGGTGGTGACGAGATCAGGAGGGCAAGTAAACAAATTTGAAATATTACGACCCACAAAAAGCTTAATCTTTGGTACCAGGTGTCAGAAACCAAAATGAAAATAAACAGACAGCTTTTCTGTCTTTGTTGCTCTTCCAAACTATCCGGTGTGCATGTTTCATTATGTTCTTTGCGCATATTAGCTAATGTTTTTCGCGTATTAGTCAATGTTTCCTTCATTTTTGCATTGTTAGGCTGAAGTCAAATTAATGCTGGCCAGTTTGCAGTAGATTGGAGCCAGTTTGCAAATGGATTATATTCAAAAGACAAAAATTGGAAAGGTTCCGACAGTTGCAACTAACAAATACAGTAACAAGTACCTGATGATAGAGAAAAGAGCGAGCACGCGCTGTGACTACAAAGCAACGATGTCTTCTCCTCATGCCAAATTCGAACGTGGAACCATTTATATTACTGTCACCAGCATCATTGCAAGGGAAAGAGCTGCTGCTAAGAATCTTTTTAGAACACGGCGATATGTTCGCCATGCAATGTTGCATCTGCTTTCTCTCCATTTCTGACGGGAAATAGAGGGAAGAAACAGTCTCACAAACATTGAGTTCTTCCAAAGTCCTCACAGGTGACTTAGCCTGTAGCACATTTAGAGAGCACATACATTTAAGCTTAAAAACAAATTTTGATTGCAAGCAGGTATCTAATGAATCCAAATATGGATAGATATAAGGGGAAGAAATTTTATAAAAGAGTAGAAGATGGACTCTTCCAATTTAATCAACCAAGTAGCACTCGTCAAATAAAAGCATCAATTGGGTAAGACATTAGACAAGAAGAAGAAACACCAGAGGGCAATGTTATAGCAAGGATTCACGACTGAGTACCCAAGTTGAAGCAGCTTTCTGGTTATCAATTTGACCAGGAAATAAACATCAAGAAAAACTGAAAAATCATTTATAAACCACAATCCTTTATAGTAGACTACTCCAAACAAATTTACTTTGTCAACTTGACCAATATACTATTTCAACCTTCTTCAGTTGCATGAGACTCAAGTATAGGACTTCCAAACAAATTTACTATGTCAAGGACATTATACCCATTGTAAAATTGGGACAGCCACTATCGATATCCCGTGCCCTTCATTGGATTGGCTATAAGAGAAAGAGGTGGGAGACGGGAAAAAAATGTCGAGCAAAAGTCAGGTTTAGGAGATACCTGACAACCGGCTGCTCGGAAGGAACTGAAATCATGATGTCCAGCCAGAATTTTACATGCTTCCTACACAAGACAATATAAACAATTATAACAGTTCGAAAGGGCGTAACTCCAGTAGTCAGTAGATCTTCTTAAACGAACCTGCATAGCATGAAGATTCAAATCTTGAGAAACATGCCATGCCCGATCTTTCTCGAATGTCGACAGGGGTTCTGATCCAGAAAGCAAGCGATAGTAGTACCTACACCAACATTTTCCCATTCAACCGAGATGACATTTGGCAATTGATTAGAATCACTTGAAACAATAACTTGCTGTGGTCCTGTGGAACACTAAATTAAATATTCACGAGGAAAATGCACAAAAATCCACAATCATCATGATAAGTTCCAAGTGTTTCATCGTCAAAGAAAACCTGCGATCTGTCTATCCCTGACAATTCATGAGCACAAGGACAAAAATCATATGCAAAAAAGCCAAATATATCACGTATCCTGTGACTCTGTGACAAATTTATAGATTACTTTTTTATTTATTTGGTATAAATCTGGTTCATGTCCATGACCAGTGCAAACAAACCAATGCAAGTATGCAACGCCAAAGTAGAGACAACTCATTAGCACAGACTACATTTGGAGATCAACATAGATATAGATATGTAACTGTAAGTGGAAGCCATATGAATGGTTGTTACCTACGTGCGCTCTTGGGCTTTATATCTTGCATGAAAATCAGTTGGGACACATCTAACATCCACGACCATTATATCTTCTTCATTTTTCTGAGAAAATAAAAGAACAATGGGTTAGAACTTCGATGAATAAAGCAAAACTTAAGAAACAAGGGAAACACATTTTTTCCCAGGGAAAGAAACCGTTAAAAGCAAAGGATAACATTTGCGCTCTCCAAAAGTAAGTTTCAGTCTGTGGCGAAGGATAGGATTCGAGTATATCAAAGCATACACAAAGTTGTGGGGTAGGTGTACTCAATTGAAGGTTTCTACTAAGTTTAGATGTGTGACATTAAAGGACATCCATTGCTCATTCAGTCAAATTTGATTCATTTTCCGAGGGAAATAGCTTTCATGTATGACATTGAAAAATAGTAAGACCAGCAGTTATCCTAGAGATTTCCTTCTTGAAGGAACAGGCCCTCCACAAAATGCGAGTTTACCCCTTTAAAACTACCTAATTTAGCAAGCCATCAATAAGGAAACAAACAGAAAAACAAAAATTCATTAACGGCAAGAAACAAACTACTACCTAGAGGAAAAACGAAGAAGAAGAATAAGAAAACACGAGCTAACGACACCAAAATGTAATAGAAATCGAAACTAAAAGGATACTCTACTTTTAAGTGAGGCACTTTCCTCATCTAATACTCCCTCCATCCCATTATTATTGCAAGGTTTTGACTTTTATTATTGTCGAGGTAAAATTTGACCTGTGTCATTAGACGGTCAAACGGGTATTCGTAAATTAATCGAGAAACGTCAATGGTTATTTAAGTTACATACTTTAACCACATGCATGCCACGGGACGATCAAATCAAACGTTATTTGATATAAAAACAAAACATTGTATCCATCGTATAGAATAATGAAAAATACGTAGAAATTGCAAAAATCACGGGAAGGAGGAAGTAATTCTAAAGTTATTTAATCTTGAGGAAGGAGCTCCTTTTCTCTTTTTCTTTATTTCATTGTTCATATTGATTTCATATTTCTTGGTCCTTGTCTTTCTCATCACCATGTGGTACTCCCTCCTCCCAAAAAATTAGCAAAAAAAACAAATTTCTAAATCGATCCATTACATACAAAATAGAACACCACCAAGTTTAGAAACTTTATAAATAAAAATTACTCCTCCTATTGCAGCCGTCCCAAAATATATATAGCATACCTAATTTAGCAACCTTTTAATATAAAAAATATCAAATCTTTACTGTACACTTCACTAACTCGTCTCTCACTTGCTACAATAAACCCCAATATCACCCAAAAAGTATTATTTTTTATTAAAATCAACATAAAGTCAACATACAACTCCCTCTGTTCTCCATTCCATATGCTTCTTGCTTTTCTCTTCTTTCTCCTATTAGACCGCAGATGTTTGGAATAACCTTTAGCATTAGAGCAGTTCTAATTTGGTCCAGGTGGATATCTAAATTTCTCTTTTAAGTTTGGTCTATATAAACTATAAAGAGCACTTGACTGAGCGCTTTCACCGTTCCAACTGTTTCTGCTTTTCTTTCTCCTATTCCTCCCTTCATTGGCTAGATTTCATACAGGAAACAACCGACAACTTATATCGTTTGACACTTGACAGCTATTCAGAATAAAGAGTGAATGTATTCCCATGATATCACTCGTCCAATCACCACAACAGATTTAGTATCTTAAAGTCACCTAATCAAAAATCTTGAAAAAGCCACCACTTCTTAGCATAGTTAGTAAAAAAAAATGTTTTATTGAAATTGGTCTGTTTTATATACGTATTAAGCACGAATGTTTATTTGAAATCAACTATATTTTCCGTATAATTCAACTACTCCACATATTTTTGTCATTTTTTTTTTCGTATTTTACTAACTATGCTTCTTAGGTACATGAATCAATCATCCCACAATCCAGAAAAAGAACCCTAGAGTTGCATGACTCCCATGAATCGCAGCTCCATTTTGGAGCCATATTTGCAGCATTGCTTCATTCAATTACTCTGATCTTATTTGGCCTCGACCATCTGAATGTACTCGAACAAATGATAGCCAGAAAATCTAAGATCTGAAGAATAAATGAACGACAATAAATAAAACAGGACCTATCTAAATAGCACAACAACAAATAGGAGGAAAATACAAGGGTTTTGGTTGGATTGCATCTATGAGAAACTTCAAGTTCATAGAAAACTTGTTTGTTTATCAGCATCAGTGAACAAAAAACAAATGAAAAAAATAAATAAATAAAAGATGTGGAACAGAGAGTGTCAAAAGCAAAAGCGTTTCGCTGAAAAGTCTAGAAAGTATATGTGTAACAAAATCAAATAAGCTTTAAAATGAGGTGGTGATGAAGGAATTAAGACCAAGAAAAACCTGAGGATATGTGGACAGATGATTACCTGCAAGAAATGGTTCACAGCTCTTCCTACAACAGAAGGTTCATGAGGAGGCAACTGCAATAAATAAAATAGAGTTAAAACAATGGGACCACAAACGCTACAACCAATGTCTTTCTCAAGCATTAAACTTGACCTTTAAAGTTTAAACAGTAAAACTTGTTATTAGATATATAGAAACATGACTCTCAAAACTGAAAGCTCATTTGTATAACCAGAGTTATGTCAAAAACATAAATGAACCAAGAAAACTATTTTGATCTCATATGTTGGTAACTCCATGAGTTAGTACGCCGCATTTCCATTTCTATCTGAATGGGTTGTTAGTGCCTTAACAGCCCAT
>JAOVYX010022689.1:0-14318 GCA_035668315.1 Drosera spatulata
ATTTATAAAGATAACAAGTGATCGAATCTATAATATTGCAATCGATATTTCAAATATCTTATATATATTTATGATTTGGATATGATAACTTAATGCATAATTTATAACACAAAATTTGGTGTATATAATTTAAATTTTGTTACAATTTCGTCGTTGTATTTTTCTGAAAAGATTTGAAAACAATTATAACATCTGCGACGGATTCCGTCGCAGAACTAAGTAATATGCGACGGATTCCGTCGCAAAAAGGTAAATTCTCAGAAAACAATTGTGTACGACGACGGAATCCGTCGCAACAATATGTCTCCCTAACACTTAGATAAAATTCTGAGCAAAAAATTTTGGCATACAACTCTATTCTGCGATGGATTCCGTCGCAGTAGAGTTTTACTTACTGTTTTGTTTAAATTAAAATTACAAAAATATTTCTTAAGCATGAATCGGCGACGGAGTCCGTCGCAGAATTGTTTTACATGAAAAAATTCACTGTTTTCCTTAGTTTAAAACAAGAAAAAATTCTTGCATAATCCTGAGTCTGCGACGGATTCCGTCGCAGAATCGTTATAAAATTCTAAATTTTGTAGTTAATTTTATGAACCCATTTTTGCGACGGATACCGTCGGAATATGTGTTTATTTTTGCGACGGACGTTGACTTGCCGTCGTGGTTATGTTTTCTTTTATTTTTATCATATATATTTTATATTTGCGACGGATCCGTCGCAAAAGGTTTGATTTTGCAACGGATCAATTCCGTCGCAGTTGTTTTCCGTCGTAAATGACCCTTTTTTTTTTTGTAGTGCACATACACTTGCGTTTAGACATGATATATATAGTCGCGAACATCAAACATTTTATTGAGTCAAACAAAAATAAACACAGAAAAATTAAATATCAGAACTATGACAAATTGGCCATCCAAATAAATAATATAAGCTTCCAGTCAAAGCCGATGATATAAGAAAAGACGTTAACAATATCGTTGACAAAATCGAGGCTAAGCACTTCATTGCAATGGTTACACCAATAAGTGTCGACAAGTCTTTTAATTGTTGGCTTGATTCTGGTGCTACATGTCATGTCTGTTAGAACAAAGAACAACTCAAAAGTAACATCACAATTGCTAAGGGAGTTAGAGTCGGAATCACACAAGGTGGAACAACTCATTTGACTTTACTTTCAGGTAACATTCTTACTCTGAAAAATGTCAACGTAGTTTTTGAAAATATTTTAATATCTCTATTAACATATGTAAACTTGCTATATTTCTCTTTATGAAAATAACATAACTTTTATTGTTAATAGTATGATAAGATATTTATCTATTTATTTTATTATTATAATACTATTATCATTATTATAAAATATAGTTATTAATTCCCTCTTCAACATGAGGAGGAGACATATTATGTTATATCAGACAATGATAACCCGATAGATTTTATTGGACATTCAAAATAATGGGAGAAAATGGGGCTAAAAACCATTTGAAAAATGGATCTTGTCTCGTATCTTTTGTTAAAGACTTATGTTTTAATGGTCTTAATAAATCTAAAATTTATTTTGCGTTAGTCTAATTAAAAATCTAGCCAAATAAACATTCGAGGATGATCCTCTTTTCTACGATATTCCTTACGCGATGGATTTTGATGTTAGAATTATAACTACTTTGTCATCCCACATTTGATGACAATGTAAGTTTATTACATCAATCAACTTAAGAGTGTGGTTTATTCCACGTTGAATTGAGAATTGTCTGATGTGTTTCTACGATTCTTGAGCTTCTGATATCATTCCATATTTGATGATCAAGTGACTTCTCTAAGTCTATTGTATCATTCCACATTGGTGGTATAATGAAATACTGTATTTGTCATGAAGTATTCAAGGATTCCATATTAAAACATCGAACTATTTTATTAAAACTGTTAGAGATCAGCCTAATGATATTTTAGACTGGATCGTGCTTATTTTCATTCCATTTACTTGTCAAGTTTTAAGTTCTCAAATTATTTTTGAACTAAAAACTATATATTGTGATGCATATGTATGATATCATTATTTAATGAAAGTCATGTGTGTAGACAAGAATGGAGAAGTTGAAAAACTAAACTTGGATTTGGATGATGATGGTCTATTTGATGAATAGAAGACATCTTTTGTGGAGAAGCACATATTTATGAAGCTTTTCTGTTTTATGAACTCTATTAGTTAGTTTAGAATATTTCTAAGACTCTTTACTATATACAATAATTTTCTTATTCCAATGAATTATGTTTTTCGACTTATACCCTTTTGACAATATAAATGATTCTTTGCCTTCTTGGACATTTATATTGGACTCGTATTTTTATACATATATGAAACATTAGGAGGAGATTGTTAAGGATATTACATCTATGTAAATTATCCTAACCATAATTAGGATATTACATTAAAAATGATATCCACAAATGATCATTTATCCTTAAATATTAATGTTATATATATGATATTATACGAGATCTTGATTGCTACAGGTATTTAACTCAAGATTTATGATTTTATAATATATTTTGATATTAGTAAATATCTAATCTAGATCTTTTATGTATATTATATATATAGTCCTTTGGATAACAACCTGTTTATTCTATATATTGATATTCAATGTGTTATGCTTTAAGCAAGTTATTGCATACCACCTAAAACCACAAACCTTACAGGCTCGGAGACGTCCAGCAGGGAGATATAAAGTTTTAGGGGATCCAATGGCTCCGATTCAGGTGGTCGAAGGCTTCGATCTGTGATGGCTGAGGTTATTAGAGGCAAATATGGACTATATTTCTTGGACTCGGATCTTTTAAACATGATGTTCAGATTCAACATAACGATGATTGAATCATACTATAGGACTATTTACCTCGGATATAAATTCATGACTACGACACATAGGGGTTAGTAATCTAATGACTAGTGAGAAGTATCATTGCTTGAAATTTGGAAACGAAGAATTCTTATCCTCAATAATTGAAGGTGCATGGTATCAGCCATCAGACAGAGTGTGCGCGGTAGGAATGGCTGGTAGATAAGCCGGAATACCGGCTGGCTAGAGACTGCTGCTGCTGATGCTGGTTCAAGGGAATGTCGGATGATTAGATATTTGATGTAGCCAATCTGTCTAAAACCTTACCCAACCCAACCCATCCTCATCTTTGTCGGCCACTTCTTCCCAGCTTAAAAAAAAAAAAAAAACAGAGTTAATAAGAGCCTTATAATTTGTAGTTGCTAATTTAGGAAAAAAACAAAAGTTAGTCGTTAATTAGAGACCGACAAAATTGATCGTTGATTAACAATGAGAAAATAAAATTTCAATCGTCGATTAACGAAAAATTTGATGGACGTCAACACTGCTCCCAATATGATCGTGTATTGACACAAGTTTGTCTCAATTATGGCACGATCAAAAACCGATTCAACACCATTTATTTACATATGGATTCCCTTGCTATTGGACACTTCATGGCAAGGGATACTTCTCCTACGTAAGATGCTCTTTGTACCATCCATGATGCTCGTTACTGCGACGTATCATTCCCCACTGTGAGAGTGATATGGCACTGTCGATTTGATTTGTGCTCAATGTTTGACCGAGTCAAAAAGAACAATCCTTTGGGTTTGAGGGTCGGTGGCCTGATTGTGGCCTATGATCACACAATTGGGTCCTACTGTTCTTCTGTCCCCACCCACCCACCAATATTAGCCGTTAAAAGAGAAGAAAAAGTTTGGTCATTCAATCGACTCCGCAGGGAATTGTACGAGTTTTAAGGGATCAAATTTTAGGAAAATGATAAATCCTTGATCCTTTTAAGCTTAATTGTAAAATTAGGGTAATTTTATCAACAAAATGTTTGTGAGAGAAAAGTCTTGCATATAACAAAAAAGTCTTGGATACAACAAAAAATATCTTGACATTATTAATTTCCCGAATTTAATCATGAAAATAGTTTTTCCTTACGGTTTAAAGCCGCAGCAGCCAGTTAAGTCATTTTCGTTATTGCATTTGACAACGGTTAAAGAGTATTCCTTATCTTTCCTTATAACTATAGAATTTAGGAATAATGGTTTGTCATTAACCTAATTCTTTTTGTCAGGGCTATGGATTTGAAGGTAACTCAATTAAGATCACATGACTGGAGTCAATGGGCCGTTGTGTACTGTTGAGGATGATGTGTAGATAACAACTTGGCATTAGATTTAGAGGGGAAAGGGCTGAACATGAGACGAAAGAGAGGGAGAGGACAATGACGACTGATATCTATCATTGTTGCTATTTCAAACTTACATTCTCGTGTTTTTTTTATAAATAGTGGACAATGATGTTGATGATGATGATGATAAGTGGGGTAGGTAACAGAGGAGGAAGAATATTTGAGTTGGTTGGTACATCGATGATCCCGCCAATCCAAATCCAAGGATATTTGTCTAATCGCATCATCGCATGCCTTTCTATTTTGTCGCTTGAGCGTTGTCTACTCTGGTGTAAACAATATCGCTATTCAGGGTGAAGGTATTATGATAGATTAGGTAATTCATTCTGAAACATGCGTACTAACAATTATATTTCCTTTAACGAAGATAAAATCTTCTAATTGCATGATTGTATTGAAAGCAATGGCTAATATTGGATTGATTAATATGCTAATGCAATGATATGACACGACTATTAACGCCCTTAATCAGAAAACAAGACACATACTCCCTCGTTCCAAAACGATTACAACGACACGCAATTCGAAATATTTCGTTCTTATTATTAACGATGTAAGAAAAATCTTAATTTGATATTAAGGTTCACAACTTAATCTATCGTTAGCATTTCATAATATTTTTATAAAAAACCAACGTTTGATCGTATTAAATTAGACTTTAAATTACGTATCGTTACAATCATTTTGAGACGAAGATAATATATTTTAACAATTATAGAGTCGAATTATGGTAACTCAATAATAAATCGTTTTCTACATTCGAGGGACACTCAACGGGAATAAATAAATACGTTTTCTTTTTTCTTTCTTTTTATATTATTTTAATATTCGTAACAGTGTAGATGCGATCACTCGGATGATCACTCGGTCGAGGGGGGCAGAAAATGAGGGGGAAGGAGACGAGGGAGGGCCCGCAAGGGGAATAGTTGCAACAATCACGCCACGCTAGAGGGACCCACACACCCCAACCAGCAGCACACATCACACCACCACTGACTCACACTGACCACACACCACTCCACTCAGTACCCATCAGAGTCTGTCACTTTGAAGCGTTTCTGTTGAATTTTCCAGACTTTGATAATCTCTGCTCGCACAGAGAAGAAGCAGAGGAGGAGAAGTGGGGGGCTCACAGTGCTTGTCACGCGGTGGGGCCCATCCGCTACTCATCTAAGTAATCATTACATTCTCACATTCCCTTCTCATTCTCTGTGCTTTCCCTTCCCTGCTGTGTGTATTTATTCACACACAAGAACAAGAACAAGTCGCTCCTCTCTCTATCTCTCTCTCTCTCATCTATCACACACTCTCTCGATCGGAAGAAACATATGGTTGAGTTCTGATCAACTGTAGTTTAGTTCTTAATTTGTCGATCGATAGGTTAGTCTCTGTTGTTGTCAATCGATCGCCTTGCTTTCTTCGTGGTTTGAACGATCGATTAAGTACAGTTCTAGCGTGTACTGGTTGATCAAGCAACAGCAAGCAGCTGAACTCCACCGCAGATGGACCACCTCCAGGTATCATAGACGGCATTTACATTGGAACTGTATGTATGCTCTGAATTTGTGCTATATATACTGACAACTGATGTGCCTGTTTTGTTCGGTGAGTCAATATCAATCTGTATGACTTTAGGATGAGCTGTTGTAACTTATTCCTCGTAAATCATATTACTGCTTTATTTTGATTTTGTTTTAAAGAGATTTAAGTTGATTTTAAAGGATGATTTTTTCTGTGGGTTAGTGAATTAACACATGGGTTTCACCGACGATTGCTAAGTTTGAAAGCTTAATTACTTGACTTTGTACTTGTAACATGGAAATTGACATGTTGTGCATAAGTCCATGTTTGAGATTGACAATTGGTAGGATGCTACTTGTCTAAGTTGATAACAATCTGATTCTCACGTGTTAATTAATGTTCTAGCAGAAACTCGTAGTAGTTCCATTTTTATTTTGTGTGAAGATTCACCGATCTAACATTCTGCATTGATTTCTTTCTCCAGGAAATAGCATCAGACACACTAGACAGCATGCTGGCCGCGAGCACCAAGGGCGCTTCAGCACCAACAATGGCCGCGAACCAACAGCCACCAAGCCAGCAAGAGAATAAACCACGGCCACCGGACGAAACCCTGAACTGCCCACGATGCGACTCAACCAACACCAAGTTCTGCTACTACAACAACTACAGTCTCTCCCAGCCCAGGTACTTCTGCAAGTCCTGCAGAAGGTACTGGACCAAAGGCGGCACCCTCAGGAACGTCCCCGTGGGAGGCGGCTGCAGGAAGAATAAGCGGTCGTCCCCCTCCTCATCGTCCAATTCACAGTGCTCATCCCCCATGATGGTGTTATCAGAACATAATCATAATACGGATCAATCGATTATCAACACAGCAATGTCAAGCGCTGGCCACCAACACCAAAACTACCCAATGCTGATTCCGACACTTTTTCCACACTTGCCATACCATGACACTGCAAATACAAGCACTACCACGACCGCGACCACTACCCCGACCACATTGCCCAGCAGTGACCTCGGCCTGGCGTTTGCTAGGCTGCAGAGGCAATTAGTGTCAGGTGGAGGAGTTGGGTTTGAATATGATGATCATGATCATCACAACGGTGGTGGTGGGCATGGAGCTGCTAATCTGGTGTCTGTTTTGAGTAATCCTAGCAATGCCCACTTTGAGAATGGTATTATGGGGATGAGCTATGATTTCGGGGTTCTCAATTCGATCAGAGGTGGTCATTTCCTGGATGATCATGATCATGATCATGATCATGAGATTAGTGCCCCTGGTAATAATCATGGGATTGGGAATCTGTTTGGTGGGACCACAGGAATTGTTGGTTTAGATGATCATATGGATTCATATCATGATCCTCAAGATCATGTGATGAAATATACATCAGGTGCTGCGGTTACAGGAGAAATAAAGCAAGAAGCTGAAGGCGCAAGAGCGAGTGTAACATGTGAAAACCAGGATAGGATTCTGCTAGGATTCCCTTGGCAGATCAATGCTGCTGGTGGTAGCAGCGGCGGCGACAATGTTGACATGCTCAGGAGCTGGAACAGTGGGATTGTTGGTTCACCATGGCATGGCCTTGTTCAGAGTCCCTTGATGTAGAGCTAATTAAGCTAACCTTAAGTTACCATATGTTACCATATGTTACCATGGAGATTTACCATCATATGAGGTTTAGTTTACTTGGTGTGTGGAAGTATGTTTCCTGGGACAAATTGTCTTTCGTCTACTTTGTTGTTACTTGTTGTGATCATGAAGAGGGATACTGTAACAGTTTGAGGTTTTATCTGATCAAAGTGTGCTAATTACATTCTCTTGTGCATTGTCTCTGTGATTAAATGCTTACCTTATGATTCAAGTACGTAATCGGGTACGTCTATCAGTAACATTTTCTATATCTGGTCATAGAGAACGCGCGATGCTGTTATTACCAGTAGGCAGTTTGGAGTTCTCTGTTTTACTGCAAGGTGAAAGCTTAAAGGAGTATCACAACAACTAAACATGATTTTCCATATTAACATGGCCAGTTGGTATTGTGTTTATTCTTTCCCCAGTACATATTAGTTTATTGCAAAAAGCTACAAATTATTGCGTAAATCATAATCGAAAAATTGATGATCGATGATTTCATAACATACCTTTTGAGGTTAAAAAGCAAGTTTTCATCACAGCTTAAACCGTTGTTCATATATGGCAACCTACCACTTTTGAGTATCGTTTTATCAGGCAAAATCCTCAAAACCTTGATAGCTTAGCTGGTCCTTGAGCTAGATATACTCTTTTAATTAAGATTACGTCGACATTAATGTATGAAGTTACAAGACGTACAAAACAAAGCGTATATGAATGATGTCAAGTTAGTGTGGTCTTGGCAACTTAGGCACAAAGTAAATTATGACACACGTTGTTCAGATAGATCTATATGTTTTAGGGACACTAGGCACTACTGCCTCTGCTTTATTATTCTTCTTCAGGGAGATCTGTGCGTATCATGTACATTGATTTGCGGTTTGTTTCTTAATCATGTTCTTAGGCAAAGGAAAATACAATAACTACATAAACCTGTCACATACTGGATGTGGGGAGGATGTGATATGGACAATCTTAGACAATCTTATCCGCCCTGTTATGATTTAAGAGAAAATTGTTTTCTTTTGTGCTCTGGATTCTCTGAGCAAAATGGCTCGTAGAAGGATTATTTACAAGCTAACACTTTTTTTTTTTTTACTAAAAAATATGAATCCGATCATAAGAATCATGCCTGATTAAAAAGAATCAAATCAGACTCGAACACAATCGGATCTATGCGACTATTCTAGCTCATTCAATTTAACAATGAGCATACACTATCACACATTTGTGTTAACAAAGTCTGAGCTCATTGGCGTGTCGACCATTTCACAAGCACAAATTACAAAAGCACTCGGAAATATTGGTCATGGTCTTCGAAGAATATATGCTTGCAGTGATTCATGGTTTCACCAGACCAATGTGGGAAACAGGAAAAAAAGTGACCCTTGCAATATGCTTTTGGATTTTGAAATGGTACTCTATTTTCGAGATATTCTTCGATCTACCTTTTGTGTTTTTGACCATATGGTACTATATGATCGGCATAATACATATTCAAATCCTTACTAATGTATCAATCTTGTGCCAACCATGAACCACCTTATGATGGAGTTTACATGGAGCATCGACCTTATAGATCCATGAAGTTCTGCAATAAAATTACTAAACGTAAAGAAAATAACTATGACGACAACCACCCAGATGTTTCCGTTATGAACATGATCATTAGAGAATGTGATCGATATACATATAATCTTATCCCCTGTTACACGCAAACGGTGTTAGATGTATATCCATAGGCCTTCTATAATCAGTTAAAACTTTTGATGGTTCCATCGATGAAGCCAAGCTTATTCTTGGCTCGAGGAGCCATGGTGATGTCACGAATCCATGTTGGATAGTTATCTCCATTGAGGAACTGTGCAGCTTAGGGTGTTCTTAGATGAACCTATGAATGTAAACCTAACCAGCCATTTTAATCCTGGATCAACTACATACCCTTTGTAGGACCAAATAAAACTAAATCAGCAATCACCATGGCTCCTCCTGCACTAAACAATAAGAATAAAGAAGCTGGGACAGATTGGGAGATTCTACTTCAGCAAATCTTTGACAGGAACATTATACTCCTGTCAGTATATATTTAAATATATTACTTTGGGTTAATACCGACAGCCAACATTAGTTAAAAGGATCATATAGGTAATATTATTTAACCATTTATTTGTGAGATGAACTATCAATATTCAAAAAAATTTCTTTATTTTTGGGGTTCTTTTTTCGGAATCCAGGGTTCTTTTTTTCGGAAGGACCAATACATCAGGAAAAAAAACCCCTAAAGATTATTGGATTTTTTGATACATCAGGGATTTTTTTTCCCCGGGAGGTATTTTTTTTTATACATCAGGGATTCTTTTTCCTAGAAGGTATTTTTTTTTGATATATCCGGAATAATTTATTTTAGATATCAATATTTTTTTTTGAATTTAATTTTAATCCAATAATTTAGTTTTTAAATGGATAATTAACTTTATTGATGCTTTTGAAAGAATAATATGAGAAACCTGCGGAGGATAAAGCAGGTAGGAGACAGGATCTGAGCATTTGATTTGAGCGTGCTCAATGTTTGGCCCTGCAGTCATGCCCCACTATTATTCCCCCACTTTTGTTGTATTGGAATTTGGAGCTTTGCTACAACCCTTTGGTTTACATTCTCACACACATGTTAGGCCTGTCTGATATAGATTGATTTTTATTTTTTATTTTCATTTTATTATTGATAAAATAAAATTATTTATTTTTTATTTTTTATTTTTGATTCATTTGACTGTAATATTCAATTTTTATTTTTTTACAAACATCACTTTATTTTGTAAAGTGATTTTGGTTTTCATAACTGATTTTTTATTATTAATACTGATTTTGGTTTTCACGATTTTGACAATGATATCAAACAATCCCTTAAAAAAATGATTTTTCTATAACATTGCGTCATTGATGCTGCAACAGCAACAAAATACGTTGCTACAATCATGTAAATTGAAAATTTACAATGCTACTAAACTGCCCCTTAGAAAAACAGTTTTTCTAAACGTTGCGTCATTGATGCTTCAACAGTAGCGAGTACGTTGCTGCAATCATGAAATTGAAAATTTTATTAAGTCATAAAGTTTATTCTGTAATTTGTTAAATATATATTATCAAATTTTAATTATAAAATACACTTAAAGTTGATTGCATATGTTCGTAAACGTATAACATAAATTTTTCAATTTATAACATAAAATTACCAGATTTACAGCAGCATACTTTGCTTCTGCAACACACAACACAGATCATTTTCCCTTTCTACAATGTATTTGTAACAGAAGTTACTGAGAACAAGCAGTTCTGTACAATGGTCATGGCATCTCTCTTACAAAAACCAATTGATAAGAGAGTTTTTAAACGATTGCATAAGTTTCTGTGACAATTCTCGTCATTGTATGCGTCTCATCTTCAAAATATGTGGAGGGTATATATAGATGTGTGTCTTTGATGGCTAAAGCAATTTGCGAAAGCCAAATGCAAGACAGAACCCTGAAACTCTTTTCCCCCATCGAGCATCAAGATCCACACTCGAGGAACAAAAACATACCCAAATATACACCTAGCCATCATCCTAAGACGCTTCTCAGAAAGATGCGAGCATTCAGGAAGTTGGACTTTGCTCAATTGCGACAATGAGGAGACGGTGTAGGCTTACTGGAAGACTTTATTATTCGGCTACTAGGAAGGAAGAAGTCTAATTGGAATTGGATCCACGGCTGTTATGTGAAGTTGCAATCTGGACCGTTAGATTTTCGATCCAACGGTTCAGATTATTTGATGATTTAGAAATTGTTTTTGTTTTTTATTGAATTTTTTATTGGTATAATTTTTATTTTTATAAACTTTGTTTAGGTTTTATCTTTTAAAGGTTGATATTTTTTTAATAGGATTTTAATATTATTTTTCAGATTTTTTAAATATAAAAAAAAAGAAAAAAAACACACAACAGTGCACACATAAACGGAATCCAAGTCCACTCTTATCACTTGCGAGTCACCGGTACAGTGTGCCACCATTGGGAATTGTTGTAAAGACCATAAGGGTCACATTACATCATCAGCATCAGGCTGGTAAAAGGTTGAATATGGTGCTGTAATACCATGAACATAGAAAGGAACAAGCCCACTTAGTGCCTACACCTTTATTTCTCGTAACTACGAGATGAAAAGATAATTTTGCATCACTAGCCACAAATTCATAAGGGTTACAGAATAAATGCTTGTCATTGATAGCTTACACGGCAGGATGATGAGATGTTTAATCTTGTCGTCTGTAGATTGGGTTGTGGAAGTAGCGGTAACTTTCTTGATTATAACTAAAATATTAATCTGTACACTACGCGAGATACGACAACATAATAAAAATAGATTACATTAAACTAGTTTGTTTGAATTTAAAATTAAAATATTATATATTTATTTATCATTTTACGAAAACCTAAATAACACGATTGAAATCATAAAACATTTTTGATAAATTGATCAAAATATTTTATTAATAGGAATTTGTTTAAGACTTTATGTGATTTTATTTTTTATTTTAATGAGATGGCTTATATATTAATACATATCCCCATGTTTTCATTTTCTTGACAATGATCTTATTTTCATTTTAATTATGATAAAATTGTTATGTAATCATGCATCTTCTTTGGTTTGTTAAAACTGTGATGTCATATTAAAATCTTATGTAATTACGTATATAATAATAAATAGATAAATAGATGAGATAATAGATCAGTCAAATAAATATTTATGTAAAATTTAAAATTTGAATATTTTATTTGAGTTTTAAAAAGTTCAGATTACCATATTATCGAATAAATTTTTGAAACTATTATCGTCTAACATTTTTCTGTAATTGCATATATGATTGAATTGTATAATTGAGTATATTAAAGATAATAGATTTTTTTAATATATATTTGTGTTAACAAAAAATTCCCCTAAGATACATATTTCATAAAATAATTCTCAATTCATACAACTCGTTAAAATATTTTTCAGTTCATACAATTTTCATCTTCCTCTTCAAACTTCTTCAATCTCCACATTCCGTCGTCATCGCCGCCACAATGCCTCCACTACCACCACCACCATGCCTCCACCACCACCGCTACCAGCATCACCACATCACTCACCGTCGATCATCAAGTCGGATTTCATCGAAAATCACGTCGGTAACTTTTTCCATCTCTCTCCCCTTCTCTCTCTACTCTTTCGTTTTCGCTTTCGTTATTATTTTCTTTAAATCCAGATCTGATTTACTAGAAGAAAATTAAAATGATATAATCTTGTGATTTGTTTGAAGAAAATGATTTTAAAGGATGTGGATTTGGTTTTGTATCATCTGATTTTTTTCATTCTTGGTTGTTTTTTAGCAATTTTTCTGAGAAAATTAAACTAACGCGCTGTTTTATTTGTATTGGTACACAGTTTGAAATAGTACATCTCAACAGTGTGCCAATACAAATGAAACAGTACGTCAATTCAATTCTCTTGTTTTTTCTTTAAATAAAAATTCATGTTTTTTTTTTCAATTTTATAGATATCATGTTATAAATTTCTGTTTACGTATTTGTATAATGGTTTTTATTTTCAAAAAAAAAATGGTGTGTTGTTTTTGATTTTTGAACTGGGGAACTGTTTCGTTGAACTGTCGCTCTTTTTCTAAACATCGCACCAAATATGAGAAACAGTGTGTCAGTATGTGTGTGTGTTTGTTTGTTCTTGTTGTTATTGGTTTGATTTTGAGCAATATTTTGAGAAAAATTAAATGGGCTCATTGTTTGATTTGTATAGGCGCACTGTTTTGATCAAACAGTGTGCCTATATAAGTACATCAGTATAAATTTGTGTTTCAAACATGATGGGTATATGTAATGATTTTTTTAATTATATGAGTATCATGTTATAAATTTATGTACGCATTCGTGTATTCATGTTTACAAAAGGAAAAAAAAAACCATAGACGTTCTTTTTTAATGAAGCAGTGTTCCTCATGATATTGTTGAGTTGAATCGAATTTGATTCGTGATTTGGATTCGAGATTCGATTTGAGTTGCTTTTGGATTGCGATTTAAAATTGGAATTGGAATGGTTTTCAACAGTACATCCTTGTGTGGAATAGTTTTGATCGTCGTTTTGAGCAGTTTTTGTTTGATAATTGAAATTGTACTAAATGAGAATTATTTTCCCCGATTGTACATATTGGGAATTTTTTTAAATTTTTTTCTAATTTTTGGAAATATTCCCTTGTGTTAAATTTAGTTTTTTATCACGTTTTTTCTTGATAGATTTTGATTTTTTGTAAGTTTTTTCTTTTTTTTTGTATAAGATTTTGGGAGAATTCCTGAGAAGCATCATTTGAAAGATTTTATTTCAAGAAAATATCATCAAATTTTATAATTCCAATGATATTTCAAATTATCCAAATTGTCCATATTATCCTCCACGCCCATTCTTCCTCTATTCTCTTCCCTTCTCAACTTCGCTCTCTGGCTATGACGATGGCGAAGATGATTCTCCCATTGGCGTATCAGACCAAGGTCAAGATCCAATTCATCCAAATCTCGACATTTCAGCAATTTCCTCCTCATCACCAGCATCTCTCCATTGTCGATTTCGTCACAGAATCCCCCAACGAATATCTAATCGATACACGAATGTGGTTTTCGATCATGAAAGAGTAAATGTTTCTTGGATAGGTGTTATGTTTTGATTCACGATTTGGATTCCAGGCGAGGTTGAACGATATCTATGGTTTTGATTATATAATAACCCAAAAATTTATCTGATTAAAATATACATTTTGGATTAAAAATATACGTACGAAGCGTATGCAACGAACGCGTAAATAAAAATTTAAGAACGATGA
>JAOVYX010022690.1:0-14317 GCA_035668315.1 Drosera spatulata
AAAAAATTCATTATATTATAAATAAATACATATTAATAATATTTAAACACATACAAATTTTATCATATTCAATCGTTTCAAAAAAGTTGACAAAATAGGAATATGAAAAAAGTTGATAAGATCAGAATCTGAAAAAACTGGTAAGATTGAAATCCGAAAAAATTGAAGAAAATAAAATATATTATAATCTGATATATTTTAATCTTTTCATAAAATATATTTTTTTATATTCAATATTAGTTTTATTTTGTAGATATTAATGTGTAAATTTCAAATATATATTTACTTGTAATGTTTGATATATATATATTAAAATATATAAATAATTGTTAAATATTATATAAGAAATAATAATTTGAAGAAAAAAAAAGAAAAACGAAAAAGAAAAAGAATGAGAGCCATGGCGTGAGTTCGGGATTAGCAATTTCCTTAAAGTCGGATCTCAATAGAGATATGGGGATGTACTGACCAACTAGGCTAAGACGCCTACAACACAAGTGCTACATATAATACTATATATAGCTGACCCACCATGGGGGGCCCTGGCCCCTGCCCTAGCTCCGCCCCCGTCTTGAATATAACTTGATTTCATTCATTGCGGAGTAGTTTGTAAACTCAGGAGTCAGTTTTCATATTTGTCACTCCTCGTAGGTTTATTGGTAAAGTTTGTAAGCTTTATCACAGACATTTGTATAATCATAAGGGTTCGAGGAGTCAAAAATTACACACTAATTAACACAGTGACAATGACTTTGAATTTGTTGGTGGCTTCTCACATTACCATAACCTCTTCACTATTTATCACATTACAATACGTTCTAATTTTCTTCCAAGTCTCTCGGACGTAATTAGAAATTTTAAAAAGTCCTATTCGAAAATCGAAAAGAGAGATACAAATAAAAAAACAGAAAAAAAAAGAAGCCATCCCATCGTAAACCCATCAAGTTATCGGCCCAACAGAAAAGCCCAATCAATCAGCCATCAGTTTTGCAGCAAACCCCAAACCCGACTCTCGTATCCTCCTGCCATTAAATCCCCCGAAATCCCTCAAACTAGGGTTTTTTGCCTCTCCTTCTCTCTCCGCCGTCGTCGAGCACTGAATCGACCTCGTCGCACCCTCCCATCTCGAAGCAGCCATGGTGACCAACCCACTCTCTTCACCTTCACCTTTATCACTTTCATCGTATTGTTTCTATCAGTGCAGATTTGTTGATCGTGTTTGTGTTTTTTTTGTAGATAATCCCGGAGAAGAATCGCAAGGAGATCTGCAAGTACCTCTTCCAAGGTGTCTGCTTTTTACTCTTTATGAATTGGCGATGGTTGATTTGTTGACTTGCTGTATTGATTCGAGATTTTTTGGTGTTTTGATTAATGGATTCAATGAGCTAGGATTGTGTGTGTGGGGCAATGTTACAGAAAACGGTTTCATTGCTCGAGCGGTCGAGGATTTAATCGCTTAATCGGTTTAAGCGGTTTGCTCAATTTTTAATATTTTTAATAAAAATATTTATATGCCCGTATTATATTTATTAAAGTATTAAAGGGTGATTCCTTTGGGATAAAGAATATTAATATAAATACTTTCACTATACAAAATATACCTTGATGATAAAGAAAGAGAAGTGTTAGAATTCCATTGGAAGGAAATGCTTGATGAAGCTTAAGAAGAAACAAGTAAGAGGCATTCCTAATGAGAGAAAAAGTCATATTGAGCAGAATCACTATTGGATTTTTTTCTTTTTTTGTTGTCTTTTTGCTTCCTACTTAGGCTACATATCTTTTATTTTTTCCGTAATAGACTCTAACTTATTTTAGGTTAAAATGAATTAATTAATAAGGGATTAATCATCGATTAAATGAAAATTAAAAAGAAATAATTAATCCTTTGACGGTTTAATTTCAGAGATTTTCCAAAAATTACTCGTCATACTTTCGAAAACGATTAATCGGATGATTAATCATCGAATAATATGTTTTTTTTTGTAACACTGGAGTGCGGTTTGATTAATGGGTTTGAATTTAAGAGGTATGGTGATGATGAATGGTACAAGGGAAATCTGATGAGTATCGTTAGTGTGATCGGACATTTTGTTTTGTGTTTGTATTGTTGATTGTTTGACTGGATTTTATTTATTGTGGTTGAATGATGTGTTCATTGATGTTGAGTTAAATGTCAATTTTTTTGGATTATGGGATCCGATGGATTGTATTCACTAGGTCATAGGTGAAGGAATGTGAGAGGGGCTATGATGTGTAGAGATGGATAGGAAAGGGAATGGATTGAAAGGCTATTTTGTATAATTTTAGTGGATTTTTGATTTAAATAGCTTGGAAGTTAATTTGTGGGTGAGCTATGGTTGGCGGGATTGAGGAAAACATTGGTTGCCGATATAGTGATATATGAGATGTTCTTATATTGTGAGGAAAGTACTTCGTTTTGATAAATATATGCGCTGTTCTGTGGCCGTTGAACTGTCTTTGTGATTATTATTTATCCAATTTCTCAACTCTTTTCCTTAATAGTTATATAAATTTCAGCTGAGTTCAAATCTATGCTTCACTGTACTTTTCATATGGTCGGATTCCTTGTAAGTGTTACCAAGTATTTTTCTGTGTTCTTCGGATCCTGAGCAGTCAGTTGATCCTGATCACTCGGTAGCCATGCTGCATGGAAGGGTTTTATGTCTTCTTTTATGCCCATTTTTCTATTGCTTTCTAATTTACCCTGATGAATTATTTGTGTGGTTTGTTCGCAGAGGGTGTGTGCTATGCCAAGAAGGACTTCAACCTTGCCAAGCACCCTGAGATCGATGTGCCAAATCTGCAGGTTATCAAGCTCATGCAGAGCTTCAAGTCAAGAGAGTATGTAAGAGAGACCTTTGCATGGATGCATCATTACTGGTTCCTTACAAATGATGGTATCGAATTCTTGAGGACTTATCTCAATCTCCCATCGGAGATTGTCCCTGCCACATTGAAGAAACAAACCAAGCCTGTTGGTCGCCCTTTTGGTGGCCCACCGGGTGATCGCCCACGGTAGTATGATTTTCCATTTGATTTATGAAAATTTTGTTGTCTTGTTTCTTCTATTCTGTGAAGTAATTGGTGGCGTGTTTGCATTGGCTGTAGTGGTCCTCGCCCTGAAGGCGACAGACCAAGATTCGGAGACCGTGATGGTTATCGTGCCGGTCCTCGCGGACCTCCTGGTGAATATGGTGACAAGGCTGGAGCTCCATCAGACTACCAACCTTCATTCAGCGTAAGCTCTTCTAAACTCATATGGTCATAAGCTCTTCTAAACTCTTATGGTCATATCATCTAAATAAACATCCTCGTAGTGTTAATTATGTTCTGTCTAAGTCTAAGGCAGGGATATTCTTTCACTCGATGGAATCTGTATTATCCTCAATTGCTTGTGGGCATCTGGGATCACATTCCTTGGTATTTGGCTATTTGAAACAGTCTGCGGCCTTTGATGTTTTTTTTCTCTTCAGTAGTTTGGTTCTGCATACACTAGACAGTTTCCCTTAGCATGTAGGTAAGTTTATTGATGTTAAAGGTCCATCCGCACTCATAAGTTGGTTCATTTGTTGCTTGTATAGATATTTTATGAAGGATGCAAGGCATGCTGGTTAACATTTTTGGTTTATGATTTCTCTGCAAAATGTGTTCTTTAATTTTGCAGGCTGGTGGTGGTGGCAGGGGCTTTGGTCGTGGCAGCGGTGGCTTCAGCCGTGGTGGAGGCAGTGGTGCTGGTGGCTTTGGTGGTGCGCCAGTTGGTGCTGGCTTTGAGTAGAGGCTCGTTGGTCATATTGCCCGATCGCTTTTTGAGTTTCTATTAGAAGCTATGCTTTAGAGGACATTTTACAAGATTTCCAATGTGGTGCCAAGTCGAGCTATGTGGTTTACTCGTATGTTCTTCAATTTTGGCTTTGATTGCCATGCAGGACTTTTCTATTAATTTTGACAAACTGGTTATTCGGAAACCTGATTGCTTATTCACTTGCTATTTTGAAAAACTGGTTATTCCAAAACTTCAATAGTTCTTGTTAACATGAATAACGTTGACATTTCCTGCCCTGGGATTAGTGAAGCAGATTATTTGCGCAAGCTTTCAGGTTGATGCAAAATTTCAATCGGAGATGAATATCAAAAGACGAACGGGAAGGATAGAACATCTTATGAACCTTATCGTATACTACTAACAAAGACTAGCTAGTAGCTAGGCAGTCTGGTGCTGGATGTTTGCTGGCACCTTCAGACACGTTCAACCCTATTGAAATGCAACAGTGAATAGTTGAGATTATACTACACATGCCTGATCTTGACCTTGTATGCAATAGCATTGTTTTGATCTCAATTATTCTGTATCCTTTATATTCTTTGTCGGTCTCACGTCTTATGTAAACATTCATGGCTGAACATAATAATCTGTCCGTCCCACAAAAGATATAACATATGTTTCTTGCATTATTTTATATGCATGAATACAAGTCTCGATTTCATATTAAATTATGTCTGATCGTTCCGTAACATGTATTAGGTTGAAACATATAACTTACACGGTCAGTTTCACGATAAATTTATAAAAAGCTACATTTGAACATCGTATCGTGTGGTAAGTCAATCTGTTATATCCTTTGCGGGATGGGGGAGTACTAATCAAGAGTAACAAAAAGAAAAAAAAAAACCATCTTTACAAAGTATAAGGCAAAATCTATCACCACCAGCCTCACACATAAAACAGGAACCACCTTCGAATGATTGGTGTTAACATGAAAATGCAAAAATAAAAAAATGAAACTTCCAGATTAAAAGCACACAAACCGAAAACAATTTTGCTAGCGGAAAAAAACTGTAACGATTCAGGCTTGACTGTATAGACATAAGTGAAGCCTTCAGCCCAGACTTCTCCTTCAATATCCTGAAAAATTTGATATTAAAAATATATAATGTATTAATTAATGAGCATATAATATAACATTAAACGAAACATTATATATAATAACATAAGAATAAAATATAATGTTAAACGTAACATTATATAATTGATAATATAGGAATAAAAATAACGAATGCACAACATTATAACGGAACGTTACGAACCTACAAATAATATCACAATTACTTATCGTTAAACATAACGTTATAACGATATAATGTATGTATTTAATAAACGTACGTGCTAAACATAATAAACGTATAACGTTATAACGATATAATAAATATATTTGGGTTAATAAATACGATCCCGAAAATATTCGAGATTCTCGAGGAACCAAACGTCATTAAGTCAGAAATAATTTTTTCTAGTTGCGGGTAAATTTTTCAATGAAATACTATAACGAAACATGGATAAAAATAGATGGACGAAAACAAAACGAGGGAGCGAATTCAAATTATATCAAAATCCCTCTACCGTCCATTTCCTCCTCTGCGAAGCTGCTCTCCTTGCGGCGTCGATTTTGTGCGCGCCGTCTCCCTGTCGCCCACCATCATCATCACTCCCTTCATCGCTCTCCATCATCTCAACCTCTCCATCTCGGATCAGCCATCACAACCATTCCACCACCACGATCGTCTCCACCAGTTCATCACTATCATCACTCACGATCACCACCATCACCCACCATCAAACAGCACGTATCCGGAGACGAAGAACAGCAGCAGGGCGGCGAGGGAGGAAGCTTTGACGCGTAAGGGGCGGAGGACAGTAACAGTGGACAAATCACGACGAGATAACGAACACGTTTGAGGTAACCTTACACGATTGATGTGTTTATGTGTCGTTCAAGAACTTATTTTCTATTCGTATGCTTTCGGATAATTTTAACTATTTATTTTTGAGTTTAAATTTCAATCATTGGATTCTAAGTAAACACAAATCCATTTTTTTTTCAAATATTTTTTTAAAAAAAGAGTTCTATTTATATTTGTCTTAATCGAACATTTTAATAAGTTATCTTTAATGAAAAAAATGTTTTTTTTAAGATGAGGTAGATAGATATTTTTAATCAATCTTAATTATTGATTTTCTTTGAAATAATAAACTGTCTAAAATCTTTTTCCTTCATTATTTTATATCAAATTAAAAGTAAACTTTAAAAAAATATCAACAATCAAGATAATTTGCAGTAATATACATGGAGTGATTAACTATCTTTATCTCATCAAATATTTTTCAATTGAATAATTAGATATAAGTTGTAACTATTTGGATTTTTGTTTGGCTTACTGTTTGAGTCGAAGATTTGATGTGTTTCAGATCCTTTGATGTTATGTAGCTTTCAGGCCCTTATTTGCTCCTAATGATTTTAAAAATAAAATTATGTGAAAGGAATCATTATGTTCTTATGGCATCACATGGACCTCATTTAGAATATATCACTCTTTTCATCCAAAATTGATGAAATAATCTTAATTTGATCGATAATTTATGCAGGATGATTTTTTTTTTTTTTTTTTGATCGATTATGCGGGGTGAATTTAGTTACATGCAACAAAATTACTCTCATCATTTTGGAGTCAAACAGTGGTGTTTTATTATACATTCCCTCCCTCTCATAATTCTTTCAACAATTAACCGAACATAGAAATTTATGCGTGTGTTGAAATTTGATGAAAAAGAATATATTTTTTTATGATAGTGAGATTTATTATAATAGTTATGAGAGGTGATAATGGGTGTACTGTAACTGAATTTGATTAATTTTGTATTTTTTTAAATAAAAAACTTTTTAAGTAAAAAACATTCTAAGTATTTTGGGACAACCCAATTAATAAACAAGTATTGCATATTTTGTTGGACGAAAGGAGTAATTGAGAGAAGAGTTTGTCTAATGCATTATATTTTCTCCGTCCCATAATTTTGCAACACTTACTACTACCTCCGTCCCAAAATAATTGCAACGACACGTATTTCAAAACGTTTCATTCTTATTCTTAACGATGTCAGAAAAATCTTAAACCGATTAAGGGTTAAAGTTCACAACTTAATCTATCATTAGTGTTTCACAATCTTTTTGTAAAAACGACGTTTGATCGTACTAAATTGCGTACCGTTGTAATCATTTTGGGACAAAGTATTTTGGAACATTCCAAAAATCTTACAACACTTTTAAATTTGGCAAGTATTTAATTTAAAAAATACCAAAATAATCATTATATGTTACAATATATCCATTATCTTCCTCTCACAATTGTTACAGTAAATCGTACTATCATTATAAAAAATATTCTTTCTTTATCAAATCTCAAAAAATTCAACACACACATAAAAAATCGATTCATATCAATATGTTATAACAATTATGGGATAGAGAGAATACCAATTAGGAGTGTTTGATTAAAGTGTATGAGATATTTTGAAAAGCACAATAACAAGTCAACAATATTTTTTTTAGCGAAATCAATACGTAACAATAAAATAATTTTTTTATGTAATTTCCTTGAACACGTAACATGAAGATATATTCATAGCAATTTTTGTTAGCTCGAATTTCTTTGTCTAAAAAAATAGAATAATTTTTTTAATTTTTTCTTTAATGCATGACTTGAGAGATCTAAATATCAAGAAAAGACGAAAAATCTAATCTAATCTAATTTAATCTAGTCTAGTCTAATCTAATCTAATATATATCGTATTATCCCGTCGTTTTTAAAAACGACAAACGCGGCAAACCATTCGATGACAAATGGTATGACGGGGTATTATTATCATTTAAAAAATTTAATAGATAATCAAGTAATTTTATTTTATTTAAACTAATAGGATCTTATTCAATTAATTCCTGGCCTTTAATTATGAATTGAATGGTGGAGATTAAATCCTAACGATATTAAATTTAACCGAACTACTTGATCAAAAGTTAAAAAAATCCGAACAATCATATCTATAATCCCATCATCATCCCAATTAAATATAATTTTTTTGAAAGTTTAATATAATTTTTAATATCTAAAATCTTACCTAAAATATTTGGATCAAATAAAAAAAATATAATCATCATATATACGATATGACCTATCATAATCTTACAGAAAATGATGTACATGACAGATTAGAATGGGCTTTGTCATATTCATGTAGCCGACCCCATTTGATAGGATAAAAGGTTGATTTTTTGTTGTTGTATCATATATGCGAAATATTTCACAAAGAAATATAAAAAATCCTTAAATTTTTATACTTGTATATGAAATCGTCATTAATAATAATCTTACCTATCAGGATAATATATTAACTTTATTTCATAATATGATAATTATTTTTTTTCTCATACATTAATATAGACGGATGAGTTTTCTATTTTGTTTTATAAGTCATATTTTACACTAGACTTTTCTATTTTTATCTTTTAGTTCAATCTAATAATCGAGATTGAAGACTAATATAAACTATACAGATAGATTATAATACTTAAATCAATTTATCGTGAAAAAAATGAAGAAGCAAATTATCAACTTCAATATACAATAATCTATATATCTATATAGGTTAATTTTTTTAATATAAATATTATTTTAACTATATTATATTTATTCATCCCATGCAGCGTACGAGTCAGTATTGTAAACAACGCAGACAAATAGTATTATCCAGTCTCTTTTAGAGGTAAACTACCAACGGTATGATAGAATATTATTATTATTTTAAAATGATGTCATTTAAAAAATATTAAAAACAATTAAATATAATGTAATGTAACATATATCTTAACCAATCAAAATCAAAACAACATCTCGATTCCTCCTCTCATCAACCACCGTAACCTAAATTTTATTAAATATAATATGAAAAAATCTCCCTTGATCTTATATACAATATCTTTGACAAACGAAGAATTAGATTAGTGATTTAAAACACAAAAATAAATGATAATATTTAGAAAGACCATTGATTAAATTAAAAAGACAGAAACTAAAATAAAAATTAAAATATACAAACATTACCTATTTAAAATTAAATAAAAAATAGCTCAATGTCTTTCTAAAAAATAATAAGTTATCTATCTCACATAAAAGAAACAAAAATATAAACTAAAAACAAAAAAAATGAATACAAAATTATGAAAAATTATCTATCGATTTTTTGTTACATAAGTTATTTAATGCTATTATTTTACTATAATTTTTCATCTTGGGATAGTATTTTAGTATATATTGTATTATCCAGTTTCTGTGGATGGCAAACGATAAACGATATGATATAAAATTATTATGATTTAAAAAAATATCAATTAAAAAAATTAAAACCAAGATATCGTATTACCCAGTCTCTTTAGATGACAAAGGACAAACTCTATGACATGTATTATTGTTATTTTAAAAAATATCGATTAAAAAGTTAAAATAAATTAAATAAAATATAATCTAACATCTAACATATATCTTAATCAATTAAAATCTGGTAGTAATTTCAACTAATTTAAACTAAATATAAATTTTAATATCTCAAATATAACATAAAATATTTGGATCAAATAAAAAATATATGATAATTATATATGCAAAATCTTTCACAAATAGTTAATTATATGAAATCCTAATATATAGTTTATATATGAAATCATCTTTTAATATATTATCCCGTCTTTTTGAATGGAAAACGGAAAACGACAAACGGTAGGACATGGCATTATTGTTATTTTAAAAAATATCAATTAAATAAAATCTAATCTAACATATAGCATGTAACATATATCTTAACCAATTAAAATTCAGTAGTAATTTCAACTAATATAAACAAAATATAAACTTTTATATCTCAAATTTAACATAAAATATTTGGATCAAATAAAAATATATAATAATTATACATACAAAATCTTTCACAAAGAGATAATTATATAAAATCGTAACAGTTTTATATATAAAATCGTCTTTTAATATAATAAAATAATAACTTTTGTCATTATCACATCCAATATATTTAATGATAATTATTTTTATTTATTCCGTGTACGAGACAGTATTTTAATATTAAAAAAATTCCTCCACTGTAACCTATAAATGAGCTATAAACACACTTTCACCATTCCACTCATTATCTCTTTCTGTCTTTCTCTCATTCTCCCACAGATTCCAAAATGGCTAGGCATCATGATCACCGTTATAGTGCTCATTAAAAGCAGACGAGTTGCCGAACGGATTCTTTCTGGGACAATGAACACAGTGGAATCGATCACCTTCTGGTTATTTTTCTTGAGTGCTTGTCTCTTCTTGCGCTCTAGTTTGTGTTTTGGCATTTGGTTTTTTGGGAGACACATAGAAAATGTGAGAGAATTTTGTGAGAAGAGTGTGGCTTTAGTGTGTGGATGGTCTTATATGTATATGGACGCGCCGTTGGTGATAGCGTAGTGACTGCTATAAATTATAGGTTGAGAAATTTATACGATAAGTTGAAAAATTTATACGAATGTCACGTTAAAGCGTCCCGTGATCTTGACGCAGATGAGGAGACAAGTGATGATGCCGAGGGTGGCGCCGGGAGGAAGGCGGAAATATGGTGGAAGTTTGATTAGGGAAGCCGATGCGGGGTGTTGATCATATTGAGATCTTGCAGCATGGTGTCATATATGGAGTTGTCTTGTCTCATGAGACACTAGCCAGTGCTTAGGTGGAAATGCAAAGTCAGTGATTGAGTCTGTTTTTTTGTTGGCGTATCAGGGTTGTAAATTCTTGAAGGAATGAATGAATGGATGATTTGAAGTTCAAGATTTGGAATGAGTATTATAAGAAAAATGCTTAATGGACGAGGGTGATGGGTTTGCAAAATTGTCATAAGATGATGCCTTTTTGTGATAGATATATAAAACCGTCATAAAAACGATACTTTTTTCATGTAATGGAACAAAAAACCATCACCAAAAGTTATTTGTAATGAATAATATCATCATATATGTTAGTTGTTTTGTGGGTTACTAAATTTTTTTGTTCCAAAACGAAAATATATGTTATAGACTATTTTTTCCGTCACAGAAGACAAGTATTGAACGGCTTTCAATTTTCATCACATAATTCTAAATTTTTCGTGATAACTTAACATAAAACCATCACAAAAGCTCTTTCTAGATATATTATTTTTATAAGTAAGTTTTTTTATATTAATATATGAAATTCAATTCAAAATATTATATATGGTACAAGAATCGTTAAAAAGCGATTTATTATTTGAAAATTGTGATACAATCAAATGATAATAGTAAATGATTTGATGATAAAATTAAGACATAAAATCCTACATGTCTCATTGGTTATCAATAAAGTTTATAATGGAGTGAGAAATCCCATTAATTGTTGTTTACAGCACAAATTATTTTTCTTTTATAATAAAGAGTTTTTATTTTTATTTTTTAAAGGATTATATTTATCTAATGAATGCTTATGGTCATGCCCGAGGAATGTGTTGGACACTTTCAAATCGTTTGCCACAGTTTAGGTTTTTTTTTAATGTTTGAAGTGAATATGCGGCCAGGGTGATGATTAGACTTGGATGTTCTACGAAGTATAATTTCTAGAGTTCAATGTGCTTTATTTTAGCCGGGGCAAGTATCTTTTGGTTACGATTTGAAAAATAATTGCGGTTTTTGAAAGTTTAGGACCAACCCAAGCCCATGATTTGATATCAAGACTCCACTTGATCCGACCCCTATTATACCCGAAGTCTGATTTCCCCTATTCAACTTATTACTATCGAGATCAAGTAAGTGTCGGATGTTACGTGTAAAAGTTACCGATTGATTCATCTTTTAAAATGTTAATTATAATTCGGTTAACATCTCTATTGTTTTCTCTTTAGATTAATAATAAGAGATATTTGATAACAACCTATTATGAAAATAATAGAGTTATCTTCTTATTATATTTGACTTAAAAACTCAACATTGTTACAATGCTGGTTTAGTTAAAAAACCAGTCTCATAGACTGGATCATACAATCAAAGGAAACGTGTTTGTTGAATATGTACTGTATTTGATCATCATATACATGGCCTTGAGAGAATGGGGTGTTGATGGTGATCGAAACATAGATCTTTTTTAGCGAGACCCGTTGATGATCAAATATGACCCAAGAAGAATGGTCAACTTACTATTGTTGATAGCATGTTTTTTTTTTGATAATGATCATAAATATCGTTAGGTATCTTTTATATTGACGTATTAATTTATATCTTTTTTATATAAAATATTATCAATTTAAATCTATAATGATCCCATAAAATCATTTAAAATGTATTTCACCTTATAAAATCATTTAAAATGTATTTCACCTTATAAAATCATTAAAAAATACCCATGTTTAGAGAAAATCTACTTGATGTAATAATGGTCAATATAACATGTTACACATTTATCATTCGTAACATCTGAAAATTCCAGATCAACCCTCTCCTCACCCAAACCGCCGGCAAACTCAATCTTCACCGCCGCGGTCGCCGGTTGATGGCCGGCGGATCACTAAGAAAGAGGCCGCAGCCGCCGCCGAAATCGAAACGCTCAGTCGCAAAGCTCTCCTCGTCGCCGTCTCCGATGGCCTCTCGATCACCACCAGCACTGGTTCCCGATCACAAACGCATCTCGATTCTCGTCTCGATCTCTTTGATTGTCTGCGTCGTTGTTCTCTTGGGCATTTCATCGAACACCTCGTCTTCGAAGTTGAGTTTCTCTGGAGAGGAAGTGTCCGCTGAGGTTTATAGTGTTGAGGTGGTCAACGAGTACCCTCACGATCCCAATGCGTTCACTCAGGTGGTTCTTGCTCATCCAATTTGGGGGTTTGTGGATTAGGGTTTTGCTGATTAGAGATGTGGATTTGCTATTGTTTTTGTCATTTGAGTAGTTTAGTGTTGCGATTTTGTTTTCATACTGATATGCGAGATGATTGTAAATGAGGAATTATGGAAATGATTCTGATGCTAGAGAATTGTTACTGGTGGTTTGAAAAGTGTGGCAATGGATAATGAGCTGGCACTTGGGCTCGATTATTGTTGGATGGTTTATTAGTTGCTTGCTTGCTGTGGGCGGAATTTGGATATGTAGTTTGAACATTGGGATAACTCGAGTTTCTTCTTCTTTGAAGGGTCTTCTTTATGCAGGAAACGACACTCTTTTTGAATCGACGGGTCTTCATGGAAAGGTTTGTTAGCTATCTGTATTCTGATGTAGATTTAATGTGTTGCTCGATTCATAATTTCATACTGATTGTGGGACATCAGGGGAGGGCGCAAGGATAGTTGGGGTTTTGTTTTTGCTGTCTAATAGTAGTTTCCTTAGGTTTCAGTTTAGAGGGATCCAGGACGTGTTAACAAAAAATTATCATAATTCGTTCATTTTAGCTTCCTCGACCAAAATGTTCAGACATTGCTGGGAGTTTGGAATGTGACTTCACCCACTGCTGATGGTTGAGGCCCTCCATGATTTGTTTCTAACTTTTTTCCTTTTGGTGTTGCAGTCATCAGTGCGGAAAGCAGATCTAAAGACCGGGAAGGTAAAAGTCATTAGGATTTAGGATTAGGAGTTTCTACATTTGCTTCATGTTTTCACCATTGATATTACATTGAGTGGTCTCTTAACCATTCAACCATAGTGGGATGGCTGGAATGGTCATTAAATCCACCGGTCATTAAATCCACAGATACACACGCTTTCATCCTGTTCACTGAACCTTCACTTCTACCACGATTTTTCCCTTCTTGGCATCCTCTCACTGTATTTTAGAAACTTAAATTCGATCTTGAAGTATCCTAACCTCCTACAAAATTCTGATGTAAAATTTATCAGCATTCTTACTGCGTGTAATTTGGTCCCTTCAGAATTCTGAACTAATGTATCTTGGATACAATTTCATGTAGTCCTGTCTATCTTCTATTGATTAATACATCAAGAAGCAAATTGTGCTGAAAGTCAGCATGCAAATTGTCTGTGCCATGTTGACGAGGTGGCTTTTGTTTCATTTTCCTTTGCAGCCTTAACTGGTACTCCTAAATGATATGACAAGTCTTCAAGCTCCTCTTTTGGAAATTCTAAGTTTTTTTTTTTTTTTTGGGTGCAATTGCAGGTTGAGGCTCTTGAGAGAATGGACTATTTTTATTTTGGGGAGGGTCTAACAATGATTGGCGAGAGGTTTGTATTTTTTCATATTGCTTTTGAGACGAGAGTTGAGACTTGTTATCCATGTCCTGGATTAAACCTTGATTGCAGCTCGAGTCGACTCACTTGTTCAATGGTGCCCGTGGACTAGCTTAGAGAATTTGATTTTCACCTTTATGGGGTTTTTCTCTTCTTTTCTTTTTCTTTTTCTTTTTTTTTGGGGGTGGGG
>JAOVYX010022691.1:0-43072 GCA_035668315.1 Drosera spatulata
CTGTTTTGTTGATTTACAAGGCCTTGCCTCTGATTCCTTATGTCTCTTGAAGGAGGCAAGATCTGCTGGTTCCACTGTTGGTCTGTGCGAGAACGCTCCTGCTGCTCTCTGGGGGACGAAAGATCCCCTAGTTGACTTTGAGGTGGGCTATATCGATCTTCTCCTGAGTCCAAATTAAATCATGAGTGATGGAAAGCGTGTGGTAGTAACACATAAGAAAATAAAGATAAAAGAATCAAAGCTTTTGTCATTCTTTGGTTTGCTTTAATCTAGTAGTATTTTGCTCAATGTTCTGTTCATGTGAGCGGATCTCTTCTTCCCCAATTAAGATAATTAGTTAATATGGCTCGTTGTATGCAAACAAAATTTTACAAATCTGATGCTTACTACTAAGTTATTAACACTTTGAAATTCTTCTCAGGTTTCTCCTTTATCTATGTGGAGTCAACTGAAAGAGACACTGGAGAGATCTGCCCTTGCCTCTTTGAGAAAAAACTTGGTAAGAGCTGCAAGATACTCGGCAATATATAGGTATGTCGGACACAATACCGGGTATGATAATTCTTTGGCAGCGAAGGTTCTGTAGGATTTGTCATGGCTCATTTGTTTTTACTGTTTGCTGATGTTGCTCTGAGTCGTACACTGTTTAAATGGTATCATAGTCATACTCATACATATAAGCAAATGAAACATATGGGATACGGCATTCATATAACTGCTGATCTAGTTTGAGTTTGCGTTCTATTAAATGCAGAATTGGGTGTAGAGAAAAATAAGTTATATGACCAAGGAGAAGAAAAAGGCACATCTTGTTCAACCATTCCTTGTAGAGTGCCTTACCTGAAACAAATTCACGGCTGTTTGTAGACTGAGAGGTGCGTCCTGGAGATGGAACGCTTGCAACCTCATTGATCTCCAATTTCCAGAATTGCTTTGACAAATCTATGGCATGACAATCAGTTGAACCAGTTGAGTTTTCCATTCCTTATCTAAAGCATACGCAGAGCTACGGGCATTCAGATTGGAAAAGGGTGATAATTTATCAATGTAAGGTGGATGATCTTAGCCAAGTCATAGCAATATGTATTCATTTTGTTTCATGGAGTTAGCATGCTTTGTAGCTTGTTGGCCTGACAAGATCAGGATGCTCCTCCTTGTTCTAGGTCAGCCCCAAATCAATCAATCAGAACAAGTCCATGCGGCACTGCATAGGCAGCAGCAGGCTCTGACGCCTAAGCACTGCCAAGGCATTGGTTGTCCTGCTTGGTCCAGACATGGCTCTTAGGCACGAGAAGGGGAGCATCTAACCGCCGGCAAGTTATAGTTATACAATAGTTGAGTGCCTAGGCACCTGTAGAGGGTGCTAGAGCACATTGGCAAGGAAAAATCAGTGATAGCATGGTGCTGGTGATGGAGTGCTTAGGCATTGGGATAGTAGTTTCGCACACATTTGTTACTAAGTTTTTAGAATTTGTGTTATTGTTTCTCATTAGTCAGTGAGGTTTATGGGCAATGGACAGTTGGAAATTGGTACTAAACAATAAACTTATATGATGGTTACTTCTAGCGATGCAAGTTATCTAGAGAAGGTTTGGCTCTGCGTAGCTGGTCGATCAATTGATTCAGATATTTTATGATTATATCAAGGAAAGAGAAGAAGGAACCAAGTCCACTTCTCTTTTCTTTGGAAGGGTATCTTACCAAATGCAAAATCGCTATGATATGACCCAGTAGCAAGCGCTGGAGACTGCAACATTACTTTATCCCCAGTATCCTCCGACTTGGCGCTGTTGTCTGAAACATCTACTGTATAACCATCAGCAACATCAGCTGAGTTTGCCATCTCCTTTGTTTGGCAAAAACTTGTATGCACACGGATCACACAGGAGAAGGATAGAAGAATATTTTATCATGGTGAGATAGGCCCTCCTTTCCTTAAATCCACATTTATACCTGACTTTTTGAAATGAGACGAAAGCACTTAAGTTTCTTAGAAATAATGCATTCTTTGGAAGTTCTGAGCAATATGTGAATCCCTCTGAAAAGGGCTGGTCCATTTTCCTCTGAATTTCGTTGTTGGCTTGACAGTATCAGGAGTTCGCTTTAGTTTCTTGGAATGTCTCCGTCTTTCTGTGAGGGAAATTTATGGGAACTTAACCAGAATATGATGGTGGCTTGCTTTATACAGAGAATCTTCTAGAGGGAGATACTTCCAATTCATAAACTTAAATGGCATCATATTGTGGTATGTGATTAGTTATGTTTTGTGTCTGTTGTGATTGATAAGCAGTTTGATGTGGGCTAATTTTCTTCTTGAACGGTTAAAGTAATGAATTTACAGATTCCGTAAAAGCAATGCCTGAACTCCAAACTCCAGACTCCAGCAGGGAAAGGTATTGTGAACATTAAGTTGGACAAGTTCATGTGATGGATCCTTTCGAAAATGTAGGTATGGTTTGGTTTCTAGAGTTTACATTTTTATGTGCCTTCAGATTAAATTCCATTCTGTGATCCAGATTTGCATAAACTGGCTACTAAGGATTTGTTGGGGGCTAGTATCATTGATCCTACATGGCTTAGTTCTCCGGTGACATATATCACCAGGGTATGCTTTTGGTTTTTCAAATCATTAGGTCATGTACCCTGGGCTTGTATCAGTTTAGACAACCTTATAGATTTAAAACTTAAAGATCGGTTTCCCTGTTTGATTGCTTAGCACAATCATTAGACCACTTATCATGTGCCAGAGATTCTAACTCATCAAGTGTCTTTGTTGCATGATTACTAGTTGGTAAGTTATGCCAGGAGCATGGATCCAAAATTTGATTGTTTCCTCGTTGAGCATCATTTGGTCTTTTTTCCTGCAACAAACATTTGTGTGTACTGAAGTCCTCAAGAGATTGTGTATCAAGTCATCCTATGCAATGCAACTGAAATCACAATTGAAATTTTGTAAGTGTTTCTTGCAACTCCTTATCTAATCCTTGGCAGTTGGATGTGTGAAATTTTTTTCTCGTTGTGAATAGGTAGCCTTGTGCAATTCATGGTAGATAGAAGGTGAGATTTGTTGTTTTGTCTTTAGAAGTCAACTATACCAATAGTTTTAGATTGATAGTAGAAGACTCACAATATTGCTATCCATTTGGCTGGGTCTTGAGTGGTTTCCCACGAGTCAGCGGCATCTGTCTTTTTTGGCACATATTGATCTTATGGCCGTTGAAATTCTAATTATTTGTTTCATGAATGCTGCAGAACAAATTGGGTGTTACTTGATATCTGAGAAACAAACTTTGTTTCACTATACATTGCTACCATCTACTTATATTGACAAAAACACATAATTCATAACACGATTAATGTTATACGACAAGTTTATATAAAATAATGTTTGATTGTTTATCCATGCAAGTCAATATGTACTTCAAAAAACTCCCTTTTGTTGGGATTGTTTTTGTGTTGGGATTGAAGAGGGATTGGGAGTGTGATT
This sequence comes from Drosera spatulata, assembly GCA_035668315.1. Classification (NCBI taxonomy): domain Eukaryota; kingdom Viridiplantae; phylum Streptophyta; class Magnoliopsida; order Caryophyllales; family Droseraceae; genus Drosera; species Drosera spatulata. The sequence continues at coordinate 3,488 of JAOVYX010022691.1, forward strand.
AGCAACTATAAGTGGAAAAATGGACAAACAATCCTTTCTTTTTATATGAGTTTCCTGTGTTACTCTTTTGCCCCCGCTGGTTTCATGGCCTCAAGGAAAATCAGTCTCTTGATTTCAAACCCTAATCGATTAATCCAAAATCTAGGGCTGAATCTCCTCCCATTTTCTCCTGTCTCCGAGGCGTTTCAATCTATAATCTGATTCATTGTTTTGATTTCGAGGTTGATGTAAGTTGATATCTCTCTATTTCTTTGTCTAACTTGCTTCAAAAGTTTGAATCCGAACAATCCATTTGTCGGTTTACTATCCCTTCATGCGTATGGAAAGGTTAGTGGTGTTTTTCAACCTACATACCCGGCCACATATGTGTTGTGAAGATTTAGTTGGATGAGTCCATGTGGCGGATCCTTCGGGAAAATGTAGGTTCAGTTTGGTTTTTTAAAGTTTTGAGCATGTTCCGACACTGCTTTTGATGTACCTCTAGATTGATTCAATTATTTGATCCAGCTTTAGTTAAACCTGCAAGTAAGGATGTATGGCTGCTGGTGTCGCCGATCCTGTATGGCTTAATTCTTTAATTGGTGACATATTTCACCCAGGTACGCTTTGCCCTTTGAGATCATATGTTCATGTACCCTGTGCTTTCACTTGTGTCAACAACCTTTTGGATTTAGAACTTCAGCATTGGCTTCCTCGTTTGATTGTAAAACACACTTTATTATACCACTTATCATATGTGTAATTTTTATCAAATCCTGGGTTGATTTTCACGTGAAATTTTTTGTTGTTTTAAGAAAGTTGCCAGAGGTAATTCATGGTAGATAGAAGGTGAGGATTGTTCTATTGTATTTGAAAACCCTTTCTGCCAAAAGTTTAAGCTGGTCGTAGAAATTGTACAATATTTCTAGTGTCTTAGATCTCCCCTCACACAAATGCATTGTGTGAAAAATACAGATTCATCAAATGTCACATAACACTACATTCAAACGAGGATGGTAGGATCACATTCATATCATTTTGAGGAACAAACTCAACCAATATTTCAAAATGTTGAAGACTCACAATACTATTGGTGTCTTAACAGATTGTTCTGTTGGTGTCCATTTGGCTGACCTTGCTCCTTCAGTGGCGGATGATCTTCCTTTTTGTGGTATCAAAATATCAAGTAAAGAGGGATTATAAATTTCGTCTTTAGGTTTTGTTAGAGGATTACAATTATCAGGATTATTTACAGTAATTTTTTTTCTCTATCGGATTAAAAGATATACTCGTAGAGGATTACATTCAATATCTAAAATTGAGTATTTCTCTCTTCTGATGGAATTACTTTGTATTTGTGATGCTACGATGAATTTGGGGACTCCTCTCGCAGGCCTATTTATACACCCATTTGCTAATATGAACATACAGTGGGAATTCGCCAAAATCAATAGGCTTCGTCCAAAAAACTTCAAGCAAATCGACGTCGTCAGCATGCCCAAAATCCCACGGCCTTTCATGCTTTCGGCTGCTACAAATCCATGCCTATGGATTTCTCCTGCAAGACTTTTGGATATAGGACAAGAGCACTAAATGCTCTTTTGATATGTGTGAGTGTATTTCATATTATCGGGCACCTCGTTCATCATATTGTCTTTTTTGTTTTTTGTTTTAATATATATGTGGGCCTCATAAGAGGAACCCATTTATATGAACAAAATGTGGATTAACTTCTCATAAATTGCAGAGCGTAAAAATTGGGAGTTACTTTATATGTGAGAAACAATGATCTTGGTTCATAATTCGCCATTCAGGCTAAGCCCCTGCCTTAATTAGATTCTTCTATTGAGCCATCACATTGGTTTTTCGGTGGAAGGGGAATGTCAAAGCTAGACATCCATGTGAATCTGGAATGTGTGTCAGTTAGAATGGGGGGATAGTGCTGAAACTCAACTTCTTGATATCACATTAACTTGTTGATAATACAACAATGGTAGAAGATACTATCCCGAAAAATATTTGATTTTTAAAATATATATTGAACATAAAATATATGTATAATATTTATATGATGAACGCATAAATAAAATTTATGAACGGTGAACGTTATATCGTTAAAATTATTACGTGTTAAAGGCTATAAATTTAAGCTTGAAAATCTAAGATTATTGAACGAGATATGAATATAAAATATTTAAAATAATTAAATCGATAATAATTAATTATCAAAAAATAAATTATATAAAACACAAATAAATATCATCAATAATATATTATAAAATATAGATTAATCTCATTCACTTATTCCCCTTGTCCTCTCCCGCACCCTCATCTCCCCTTCACTCTTCATCATCGCCTCTCAAACCCCAAAACCATCACCACCACGGCCAGCCGCCGGCAGCTATCATTCGCTGCCGCCTGACCTTGCCGGCGACATTCCCCAGCCCAGGAGAGCACACCCCAGCCACCACGAGCCCGAAAGAGGCCCTAAATCGCATAGATCCGTCACCACTCAAACCACCAACCACCATGATTCACCTTTTTCGGCCACGAATCCGATCACAATCCGACCACCAACGACGTCTTTCGGCCCATGTGATGTTTCCCTGGCCACCCACGAGACCGGATGCGAGCTTGATCGCGCCCATGAACCACCACCACGAAATGTCGCCGTCCCGCCATTGCCCGGTCACCATACGTTCACATTTTCGGTGAACGACAACGGCCCGACGTTGGTCTTAGATCTACTGTTCGACGGCCCGTCAGTGACAGGCCCGGTGCGTCCCGACGTCGTCTTCACACAGCGCCCAGACATTGGCCCAACAGTGGCCCGATAGCGTGTCGTCTCGATTCTTGGATTTTTAGCAGGATAGCTCAACGGGGAGGCAACCTAGCCTCGATCCGAATCCTGAAAAGCTATAAGCTTGATACGTGTGTATGTACGCGAATTTCTTGTGTGCGCGTGCAAGGCTTTGTGTATGTGATGTTTGGTGCGACTCTGTGCGCGTGGCTTGTATGTATGTGTGCAGACCGGTGGTTTATGTGTGACTGTGTGTGGTTTGGGTTAAGAACGAGCATGATTGCGTAGGTTAGGAGTTGTTTGCTCTTTTAGGTTAATGACGAGATGTTGAATAGTTCAAAGGTTGATATTGATGATGATCTGTGCTGTGCGGATTCATGCTGGAGGAGAAATGTGTATTGGTGTGGTTGAGACATAAAAGGGCATGATTGAGTTATGCTAGAGTTGTGCGGACATAGTTTAAGAGCATGTAGAGGTTATATTGTTGATGTGCAGGGCGAGGCGGGGGAGTTATGTCCATGAGTTTGTATGTGCTTAAGTTTGTGTTGGTGTGTTGGAGGTTGAGGACAGTGTAAGCTATGGTGTATGTATGCTAAGGTTACAATGGTGCATATATAAGGGCTAGTGTCATGTGTGTGCTTAAAGGCCGGCTGCGTTATGTATCGTGTTCATAGTGATTGTTGTATAGCATGTTTGTGTGTACGTATATTATGGTGTTATACTATCGTGACACACGAAAGTGTTAAGAAAATCGGAATTTGTAAATATATATGTAAATATATTTACATCGTTTCTCAACATGGGAATCAGGATCGAGGATAAATGTTTTTCATATTTGATATGCTATATGGGGTATTCGCGATTGAATGGGTAGAATATGCACCATCATGATATAAATATCTTTTCGAAAAAATAAATGAAAATGATCCCTAAATGGTTAAATAAAAAGGACACGTGGATGTAGACCTTAGTTGCACTACCTATGTAATGTGAACTAATGAAAAGCGAACGAAATAATACATATTGTGTCCTTGAATTGTGAAGGTCGACTTTGACGTCCTTTTTTTGGATCCGCTGGATCGTTGGTCATTTTCCTTAAAAATATTGAGAATGTCGAGCATGGCGTCCCTTGTTGGGTCTAATGTGACCATTGTCGTATTCTTTGAAGTTGTTGTAATCAAGGTCGAACTTGGCGTTCCTTCTTTCATCCATTGAGATTATTCGTTACTTCCCTGAATAGCCCTTGTGGTTTTGGTTTGAGTCAGTTGACCCCAGTGTTGATCCTTTGAGTCATCGTCACGGGTGAGAATTAGCTAGGGAGCAGTGGGCATCTCCCATCCTTTTTGCATGCATCCAGAGGCTTCGATGTCGTTGTGGTGGGGTTACGGGTTACTCTCTGCAGGGAGGCACAAATCATCTCAATGCTGACATCCGGTGTCTCATAGAAAACACACAAGAGGTGCAAGACGACGTACGAAATATGCAAGTGCGAAAATATAATCTATTAGATAACATGGCTAATGATTGACATTCTATCACTGTATTCTGAGTCGGTCGTATCCTTGAAGTTTGTCTTTCAAGATAAGACATGAACTATAAGCAAATATAAAAGGTAAGACTCGTAAAAACGATACGAAGACGTACAGAACGTATTAAAACAATAATGTTTGATATGACACTTATATCTTCTTATCTTATTATCAAACATTTTTTAGGGATTTTCGACGGTTGTCATAACCGTTAGCGGAAACCCCCTATAAATGGAATTCATATAGCTCAGGTTGTTGAGCTTTTTTTGCGCACGGTTATGTGTTTCATTTACAGGTATACCCTCAACTGTTCCTATAGGGTCATAGTGTGAGCTTACATTCATGTAGATAGTCTCATATGCTTTTGGAGATTACATCAGGTCAGACTTCTATTTTACCAAATGTAATATTTGATCTGTATTATTTTTTGTACCACTACTGTAACTTATACAGATATTTGGGTTATAAACTGTTACTGTTTATATAGTTTCTTAATTTTTACACCTCTAAACCCATTTGGTTTATTTGGTCTTGTCACGGATTTAGTTTGTGACAGCATAACGTCCACGCGTCATCCAACGTGAAAGTCGGGGCGTTACATCTTGTTTGTCATCCTTTTGTTCAACTGTTTTCATTGTTTCTGTTGAGGATATGTGAGTAGGTTTACCCATATCGAGCGTGGAGAAAAAAAAGAGAGTAGAATATATATATGAACAACCCATAACCCATCAGCTTAAACTTTTGAGTTAACAGTTAGACCCAATTCACATATGTATTCTACTCAGACTCGGTTAGGACGTGTTTTCCTCCCTTGGGCTCTTCCCTAAATCGCAACAAATGGTATCAAAGTAGGGTTAATTTTTCATAATCGGCCGAGAGATCCCCGTCGTCAGAGACCCATCCACAGTCGCCACAGAGCCATCAATCGCCAACTGCCAGAGAGATCGAACCCCGACCCCGACCCCGTCGCCCTCTCCCCTCTTCCCCGATCACTGTCACCGCTAGACGCCGCCTCGAGCCACTGTCGAAGCCGCAGCCAAACTCTTGATTGTCCAACCCCTACACCATCAGAGATCGAGTCGCGCCGTCGTACCAAATTCCTCCCGTACCGTCTCTATCTCAGTACTGCAGGAGTTCGTCGTCGATTTGGCCGAAATCCGTGAGACAGGTTACAGGTGGTTTTTTTACTTTCTTTTGGGAATATTGTGGTAAAAGAAGGTTGTGGTGGTTTTTTTTTTTTTTTTTGGATAAAATTGGTGGTTTGTTGTTGAAAAAAAAAATCAGATTTAGTTTTTCAACGATTCGTTTTTCGATCAGGGTTTCTAGTTGGTTCGAAGAGAATTTTTTCGAAAGTTAGAATTTTTATTGATTTTCTGGAGTGGAGACAATGGTGAACACGGTTAAGTTTAAGATTGAGGCATTTGATGGGAAGAACAATTTCAGCATTTGACAAAGTACGATCAATGATGTTTTTGTGCAACAAAGACTGTTCAAGGCACTGAAAGGATAAAAACCCCCTGATATGAAAGAGGAAGACTGAGAGGAATTGAAAGATAAGGCTGAATCCACAATCAGATTGAGTCTTACGCTGCAGGTTAAGTATTAGGTTCTGACTGAGGTCTCACCGACGAAGATGTGGGAGAAATTAGAATTTGTGTACATGTTTAGATCGTTGTCAAATAAGTTGTATTTGAAGGCAGAACTGTTCGACCTCAAGATGAAGGAGGGGATAGATTTGAACTATCATATCGTCGAGTTCAATCAGCTTGTGACGCAACTAGCTAGTTTAAAAGTAAAGGTGGATGAGGAGGATCAGGCGTTGATTCTACTAAAGTCTCTTCCGAGTTCATATGTTACCTTGAAAACAACACTACTTGTTGGCAAAGACAAGTTATGTGTTGAGGAGGTGACTTCTGCATTTCTCAATATCAATGAGCTGAGCCCTTCCTGCTCCAATCAAGGGGAAAGGTATTTGATGAAATCAGAGAACAAAGGTAGAGGTCAACACAAAAATAAGGGTGGCGGAGGAAAACGAGATCTCTCTCAAGTTGAGTGCTATAAGTGAGCATATGAGAGCTCAATATTCTCAGAAGTGGCTGGATTAGGTACGGTGAAGACACTTGGGGATACGAGGTATGTCCCACGCTTTAGAAAGAACCTGATCTCAGTTAGGACCTTGAAGCTAATTGGGATTACGGTGATAGGTGGAGTAGCGGTTTCATCTAGGGGAGAGCCCAAGGAGGAAACCACGTTCTAATCGGATTTGAGTAGAATATACATATGAATTGGGCCCAAGTGTTAACCCAAAAGTTTAAGTTGATGGGTTATGAGTTGTTCACATATATATTCTACTCTCTTTTTTTCTCCACGGTCGATGTGGGTAAACTTACTCACACATATCCTCAGCAATCTCCCCCTTAAGCCCGATTCCATGGACCTTCTTTACCTGCATACTTGGACTAGGCCACTTGCGTATCTGATCAACCCTCTTTGTGGACCAGCAACGACCAGGAGATCCTTAACCTGCACACCCCGGCCCAACAAACCATGGGGTATGATACCACTTGTTGCGATTTAATTCTCGAGATAATCTCAGAATTTTAATCCAGGTAATCGATCAATTCACAAATACAACTAATAATAAACAAGAACGAAAAACGACATCAAATTTACGTGGGAAAAACTCTCAAGAGGAAAAAAAAACCCACGAAAAGAGAAAACTCACTAATCAAAGAGAGCAATCTCAAAAACAAATAAAAAAAAATCAAATAATCTGACTCCACGAGAATCTTTGTTGCTTGATTTACTTATGTTTCAGAATGAGTTAAGTTTTCTGTCCTGTTTTTTGCTCAGCTTCTTGTTCTCCAGTTCCAGTGTGCTGAACGAAATTCGTGTGCATGAATGTGTCCGAGAGATTTCATTTCAGGTCATCCCCGTATAGCTATGTGACAGGTTTACTGAAGTTGGTAAGTTGTTTTGCAACTTCTTTAACCAACCCTTTTTTGTACATTTAGAATCTGTTCTCGTCGAAAATAATTCGCAGAGGCCATCATTGATTACGGATAGAAGGTGAGGTTTGTTGTGTCGACAATTGAAGGTGAGGTTTGTTGTGCTGCTCTGTTTGTACCTGTTTTGTCTTAGCCCTGGTTTGCATCCAAGTCTTTAAGTAATTCCAGTTTCCTAATGTTCTCTGTTTTCAAATTTGTTTGATAATGCTGCGTACACAGTATATATTTGCCAGTTGATGTGTTCATTATCTGACTATTTCTTCGCGTGTGCCTTCCGGCAATCGTCATTGCGATCTGGTAATTGAACTCTTACAGGTTCAACATCACCTTCACTAATTTCGAAGGTGCCGAAGATGATTATCACTTGGAATCAAATCCAGGCTACCTACTTCAGAAGTTTGCCTATGCCTTAGGAGCAAAATCCTGTCTCTGAATAAGTGTGCTCGGTATGGTTTATGTCTTGTCTTCTTGGAATTCTTTTTATCCGGATCTGTAAATAAAAAGGCTTGCTTTACATTTTTATTACTCCTCCGTCTCATATTTATTGAGACGTTTTGATTCGATACGGAAATTTATACAAATGTTGAATTTGTGTGGATTTCGATGAAAAAAGAATATTTTTTTGGTGATGATGAGGTTTACTATAACACTTATGAGAATAGATAGGGGGGTGTTACATGAGATTGATTTGGTATTTTATTTATGTTAAAAGGTTACCAAAAAAAAATATTATAATTTTTTTTAGACTGACTAAATAAAAAACGTTATAATTAATATGGAAGGGAGGGAGTACTCAATAGAAGAAAATGGAATAGAAAGCAAGAATCAAAAGAGATCTACTATTATTTTCGTCTCATTCAAATAGTAATATTTTTCTTTTTGGGTCATCCTATTTAAATTATAATATTTTCTTAATTATCAATTTTTTTCATATAAAAATATTAAACTATTTCTATTTTATATCACATCAATTCATCAATTCATCCATTATCATTTTTATTTTCTTTTTGCCTCATCTTTCTCTCTCTCATACCTACAAAAATAAATTGGATATTCCTTTTAAATTTAACATATATATAAATATATATGTCGGATCAATTCATTATAATTTTATTGGAATGAAAGAGTAATTTTCTAACTTCTCATTTCCCCTGTTTGGTCTAGGCATATATTATTGTCCCATTTCTCGTTTTCTTTCCCTTCTTTCTAGTTTGCTCTATAGTGTAGGCACTTTCAATAAGTAGTCAACCCCGAGTTGCGCAATAAGGTACTGATTCATGTTTAATACGACTTAAAGGTTCTAATTGCTTATATGAGAGACATGACGACCATATGGAGTAGATTATAGACGTGGCTGGTAACACACATCGTTTCCAGCGCTTATCCATCCTTGTATTGTTACGTTTTTGTGATTTAGTGTTCGAAGTGGCATTACTATGAATTAAGTTCCTTCCAAACCACCTCATAAAAAACCGAGACAATTTGGTATTACCACTAGTATCATGTCATTTCTTCTAAGTTGATCCTAGTTATTGGCTGCTACCACTTATAGGATCAGCTCTTGGTTGCCATGGTATTTATGCTTGTCTTTCATTTAACAAAAAGTTTCATGGCTGCGTTTTGACAATTATGATTTTGGCTATCTCACGAGGGCAACAATCCATTTCTTTATGATCTTCTTGTTGATAGTTTTTCATCGAGGAATTTAAGTTTATCGCGTTTCGCGATCAATACATTCCTTAGAACATCTTAATGATAGCTCCTGCTTAATCAATGTCCATCCCCTGCAAGATATCACATTTTCCAGTTGAAATCTCGTTAGGATAAGGGTCTTGCTAAAAGGTTCGAGAGCAAATGGCATTGAACTCAATCTGGTCACTCTTGGTCACCATAGTATACACTATATATGCCTATATGTTACACTATAAAGTTGCAAAAGAGCTCCCCAGCCCCTGGTACAGAAAGGCTGAAAATAACAACACAAAAAAAAAAAGCCTTCTGATGAGAAAAAATAAAAAGTGACCACCCTAATTATCCTTTACCCCTTTTTCTCCCAAAGTTCCCACCATCTCTTGTATTTAATATGAATGTTTCTTTTTGGTCGAAATGTAATGGGTCTTTCTGGAGCCAAAAAATGTAACCTTATCAATATTTTTAGTTGGTGCGGGTAGTGATGGGACTCTCTAGGTGGTTGAGTGAATTGGTTACCTTCAATGGTATCCATCTACTTGTTCGACATAGATGGGCCGGGGTAATGTACGGAAACTTGAGCCTAGTTTTAATCGGGCAAATTCAAATATGGTTAAACCAAAATGCGAGCTTCAATGTGATGTTTCTTAGAATGATGTTTATATCATCTGAGGGCTTCAATATTTCCTAAGACTTCAGACAATTGTCAGACTCAAAGTTCAATATAAGAATTCAATTTCAGAAGACTAATACGACAGAAAGGAGAATTTTTTTAATTTATAAATAATTTCATGATTTTTTACGTAATCCACATGAATAAACCTCATATCATAATATTCGTTACTTCTTGAGAGCCGGACATCCACGAACGGCTTCATACTAAACTCTTTGTGGACCAGATAGAGCATTTTCAGTCCTCGGACAACTGTGGTGATTCACTCTTGATGGCTTTTACTATGGACTCTTCACGGCACTAGGCAAAGCTCTTCCCTTTAGGACCTTATCAAGCACCGTGTATCCCTTATCAAGTTTGTTACTGCCACATCATCCGACCTTTCAATAAGAGCATCAAATGTTAGGTCCAAAGTATAAGAGGAGAGCTCAATTCCTAAAAAATAATCCAATGAGAGTAAGAATTTTTCTAATTTATAAACCATTTCATGATATCCCATGTAGTTGATGTGGATAAATCCCATATCGTTACAGTAATATTATCAATTTATAATTATATACAGTTTACGGCCGTGGAATCGACATAGCCCAAGTGGGTTTGGTTACGGTCCTTTTTACCCTGAGGATGTCTTTAAACCAAGTCTAGTACACTTGCTATTTGGATAACTAGAGTTATATTATAACAAAAGTTCACAAATTTATACTCCAATGGGATCAACTTTTGTTGTTATATTTTGGGTTTGGTCATGTTGTGTGTCAAATTTGACAATGAAAATACCTATTGTTATTTTTTTTTGTCACATCATCAATTTGGTATAAAAAGTCAATAAACAAGAGGAAGATGAAAACAATGTGGTTAAAATAGTTGAGAAACAAGTGATAAAAAATTAACGATACTAAAATATGTCATTTCCGACAAGAAAAAAGTAGGTAGATTTTAATATTTTTACATTATTCATAGATAAATTATAAGTATGAATATGTAAAAATATCACACATCATTGAACTTGATCTAATTTTTAATTTGGCTAGTTTGGAACACACAAAAAACTGCCAATGGTTGCGACGGAAAAAATCCGTCGCAAAATATATATTTTCCGTCGTAAAAATAATTTACGACGGATACTTCCGTTGCAAAAATACTCCTTGCAAAACAATTATTTTATTATCGATCCATCACAACTTTGTTCTATTGGCGACGGTTTGACTTTATTAGTAGCAAAAAAAATAATCCAAAATCAATTAATTTTTTTATTTCTATTGCGACGGAATTCCGTCGTAAAAATGATATATTTTTTTATATTAACCAATTAGTTTTTAATAATTTATAAAAACGAATTATATTTTTACGACGGATTTTCATCACTAGGTGATTTTTTTTGATTTTTTTCTACGGATGTCATCATTTTTTTTCCTACGGATTCAATCGCAAATTATTGATTTTTTTTAAATTTGGTATTTGCGACAAAAATCAGTCGCTAATTTCCATTATTTAAAAAATATAATTGAAAAATTTTAAAAACCAACCGAAAACATGTATCTGTACATTAAATCATAACTTTTTGTGTTTCAAATCAGAATCCACCACCGAATACAAACAAACATACATAAATCCAAATACAAGCGTTCAATGACCGATTAGACTAGAATGATGTTGTTTCGAAGAGTATAAATCATCGTCCGAATGAGATGAAAATCGTAGCGGATCACTCCCAACCTCGGCCTGACATGTGGAACAGTGAAAACGCAATTACCTCCATCTATCTCATAAAAAAACAATCTATGTCTCCATTCTCTGCATATGTATGTTATCTCTGAATTAGGACCTCTTAGGTGCAGGCTCTGAGTGAAGATCACAAAATGCATGTCAAATCATTGTTTTGAAATCTTCCTCCAATTTGAGCACCCAGACGAAAAGAAATACTCACGTGTGTCCTTTGTCCTTGGAGAATATTGCCTGGACCTTATTTTCATTTTCCAAGTGCGATTTAGTACTCTTTTTGTTTTATATTAATAAAAATATTTTAATCTAATAAAAAAATTTATATATATATTAAATTTATATGAATTTTGATGAAAAAAAAAATTTATTTTTTATGATAATGGAATTTAGGATAACAGTTAATAGAGAACTTAGTGGATGTATGAGAATGATTTGATATTTTTTATATTAAAAGTTATTAAAAAAATTATTTATTTTAGGACGATCTAAAAATAAAAACGTTTTAATTGATATGGAACAAAAGGAGTATTATTTTTCTTCTACGTGTCTTTATTAGGAAAATATCAGTAAAGCTGTAGCTTATTTAGTTCATGCTGTAAGTTTCAAATAATTAAATACAAAAAAGTTTTAATGTCACTTAGACATGGGTCGATATATGACATTGAGGGTTAATAAGATACTGCTACGGTAGTCATCAAGTTGTTGCAACAGTTATTTACGTCACAAAATCGATCTACAATTGTTACCGTTAAAAATGCTGTTGCATGATCACTTTGTTGGCGGGTGCAGAAGCAGCCTGCTTCGCCTCCTTTTCCGTTAAAAGTTTTGCCATCATACGTGCATATAGTTATGAGCTTCTTTGATAAGTGACTATGTATGTACCATCATATAATTCGAGGACGACGACCAAATAAATCGTACTTAATTACTACTTCATTCAATTTGACATCATGGCGTATCATTAGATACGTATCCTTTTAAGCGATTTTCCTGTACCATCAAAAGCGTATACTGTTGTATTTTAGACAAGCACGTACTTCTTGGACCATTGATGTTTAAGTATACATTATACATTAGGAGAACTCCTATATGAATGGTCCATGACAATTGTACTTGTAATTCTTAGGTGATCAAAACAGTATTACAAAGAGTAGTATATGATAATGCACCATGCAGAGATGATTGGAATATAAGCTTACATTAAGTGAATTTACCTTGTATACGTACTTGGCATAAGTTGAACCTCCCAAATGTATACCTTTTATCTTTGAAATGTATGCTTCTAATCATCTCATTAGAGCAAATGCATGTGTTAACTATGAGCTAGTATTTCATAACATAAGAGTCTGATAGAAATCACGTAATTCAACAGTACATTGTTAGACGCACAACCAATAGAGATTGATAATAAACTGAAGTCCGCAAGTCTTTTTTTATTTATTAAGTTTTAGTTTTAGTTTTTTTTTTTTTTTTTTTGTGCTTCGACTAGTATCTGAATTTTTATCATTAATATGACAACTGAAGTCAAGTGAAGTTGGCTGAGTAATAATTCATTTTCCTTCTAATCGTGGGGTCATAGATTAAACAGTATCAGAAAACAGTCTCTCTATATAAAAATAGGGATAAAGTTTATGTACGTCATTCTGTCTCATAAAGATGTCCCTTCCATCCTCTATACTTGATGGGATTATGTGGATATATTCCTTTTCTTTTAATATAACAACTGAACAATATAAACATACACTCGGTGGACAACTAAACCACAAGAACTTGATAAAAGGCTTGGTAGCTGTGTGAGATAATATTGCATGTTTAATTATTGTGATTGGAAAGAGATCAAGTATTATAAGGGACTAATTAGGGAGTAGTGCAACATAAGGAGACGGTCGTGATCATGAAGTCATTTATTCATGGCTTTATATGGGAGTTGGAATCCAATGCTTTGAGATGCCAGTTTGCTCAAATTTCTCTATCAAAAGAAACATTGCTGCAAAAGTGAGTTATGATGATGATGGGTTTGCACCTTGCAAAGTCATTTTCTTCCAAATGATTTTTCTTGGAAAGTATCATGATTGTCACCATTAAAGGTAAACAACGAAGTGTCCAATAATCCGCGCTCGGTGATTGTTCATAACTTTTCCATATCGATAAATGCCAAATGAAATTTTGATACTTTCGTTAAAGTGCTTCTAAGGGATAAAGTGTAACTTTTAACTTTGAAGATGCGGACATGAGACTTGATTTTCTTGTCTAAGTTTCAGTGTCAATTAGAGGAATTATCAGTCACTTGACTTGAGTTCACCTTTTACCACTTGGAGTTGGGACAAAATGGCTAGGCATGGATGCACACCCTTTTCATGTAGGAGGAATATGATGTTAATTTGAACATCCAAAGGTTTCTCCTCGATGGAAAATTAATCTTTCACTGCTAGAATAAGAGGTTAATTTGTAAGAAAAATAAGATCCAATTGATCCAACTTTATATGTTTTACGATCACCAAGTCGATATTGACGAGCTCGAAACAAAAGATTTTTGATGTCGTGAGTGGGCTGGTTGTGCAAGTCTCATGTTGATCTGATCCAAACAAAACTAGTAAAAGAGATAAAATCCTATACATAATTATGTACTATATAAACCCTTTAGAAGTATGTATTAATCCAAATTACGACATATTTATGAAATTAATACGAATGATCAATCCACCGTGCGTCCGTAACTAGATAGTGCTATGTATTATTAACCCTTTAGAAGATGGGCAATCTTCATCACACGTACATATGGTACAAAATCAAAGTTCATAAATAGAAACAAAGCACCAGAAAAGAAAGAAAATGTGACATTGAATCCACAGTCGTAAAAAGCAAATCCTCATGATGGTAGAGAGAAAACTATTGCATCAATTTTTTCACCAAATTGATGAGGTGCAAAAAAAAGGGGCCAGAATATACACAATAGTTCCCCAAGCTAGAAGCTACAAATCCAAAATGGCCCAAGAACACAATCAAGATGAGGAGGAAATGAGTGGGGAGAAAAGAAAAAACAGCTAGTATAATAATATTGCACAATTCAATTCACAAGTCCTTTTCAACATGATAGTAACACTTGACCAAACTATTGATTATAATATTGAGAATTCATGTCCAAAAATTATGTTTTTGTTTTCTTTTTCGTATGAAAGATCTTGGGTCATCAATAATTTTGTACGTTCTTGTGTAGTTTAGATTTTATCAAGAATTAATTAATGATGCTATGGTTAGTACGCTTCAATCACATTTTTAAATTTTGTTTTAGCGCTTGTTGCTTCACTTATATCATGCATTAACTGCTTTGCTTTTTGGTAGTCAACAACTCAATATTGAATACAGAATCAAATTGTTATCCATATATATAATAATCTTGATTAATTGTATGATTTATCATGTTAACATTGGATCATGTAAAATCGAGATTATGTTTAAAAAAAAGTAAAGTAGTGATATGCTAAAAAGTTTTAAAAAAATTGAAAAAGGATGTTGGTATGCATATCAAAGTATAAAAATTAGAATATGAGATAAAAAAATTCGATACATTTTTCGTATTATTATAATATTTTTTATTTTTATAAGTTAATTTATTGTATAATAAAAAGTGAAAAATGAAGAGAAAATATAGAGATTCTAATATACGAAAATCATATGACGTTAAAGATTCCTATTCATAAGAAGGTGCGTGCAACGCTAAATCGCATATGATATATAAGGTGTCACATGTTTATACAGTAGAGTCCTAAATATATGTATAGCATCTACACAGTGATATAAAGGTGCATTTATCCACTACAAAAAAGGGATGTTTTGCGATGGAAAATCTCCATCGCAAAAAAATAAAAAATCCATCGTTAAATATGTTTAGCGATAGGTTAACGACGGAAACAATACGTCGTTAATAACGTTATCGTTAATGTAAAAATTAACGACAGATCTGTCGCTAAAATAAAAATATTACAACGAATTGACTTTTTCCGTTGTTAATTTTTTTTTTCATAGTTGCGAATTTAACGAGGGAAAATCCATCGCAACTTACGTAATTTAGCGACGGAATCCGTCACTAAAAAATATTCCATACTTTTCAAAATATAGCGACGGAGTAAGAATTAACGATGGATTCTGTCGCAAAATAACTATTTCAATTATTGAACATTTAACGACGAAATCTGTCGCTAATTGAGTATAATTTTTTAAAAAATAAATTAAAATTTCAGCACGTACCAATACAAATACATGTATCTCGAACATCCATCAACTCAAAAATGAACAAACATCAACCAAATTCAACCAAAATCCGGAATTATACATATATAAAGTGTTTACAACAACCTAATAGCCATCAATGATCAGTTAGTCGAACATCACGCTACTTTGAAGGGCAGGAGTCGTCGTCCGGATGTGGTTGAAAAGGAGAAAAAGCTTTACCAGTCTCGTTCTGACATATAGAAGGATCCTTGCCTATCTTCATGAACAGGAAGACTTCTTCCTGGCCTGACTCTATCGGAGGGTGAGGACTTCTTCCTTAAGTTGATAATAATCCTCCGAAATCCCCCGAGAGCTCTGCGATTGACTCCTTAATGAAGAGCTAAATATGGATCGAGGGTATAATTGGCTCGCAACTATGCCGATGCCATATACCCTTCCCTTGTCGGTCCGAGAGACCTCCAAGAAAGTCTGATCAGCCACGGTATGAACTGCTGCTGAACAACCTCGGGACGACAGACTCATCCATTGCAGAGTCAGGTAGCTGACCGAGTCGTCCAAAATATGAATCCTACATTAGATAATTTGTAATGCATTAGTAATGTGAAATGTAATAGAAACTGTATTTAACAAATAAGGAGCGAAAGAAAAGATATCCGAAGTTGTGTCGCAGACTCGTCAACTAGCGGAATGTCCGCTATAGACTTCCCGGCCTGAATGGTCTCTACAACGTCAGGGGCATCCAACTTCTTATGAGTCTGGATAAAAATCTCGGAACCCATTATCTTTCGCTTCAAGGCCGTCTCCTAAAACAATTCAAGCAAAACTATGAGTTCAAGCGACATTATGATTGTTATGAAATTTTTTTCCGTCTCCTAAACAATTCAAGCAAAAATGTGTCAAATTTAGCGACAGAATTTGACTTTCCATCTTAAAAACATTAATTTTTTCCTTCTTATTTTTGCTACGGATCTGTGACAAAAATATCTATTTTTTTGACGGATTTTATCCGTAACTAAATTTTTTTGCTTTTTTTTTTTTTTAGTGATCTGATGATGAACTTTCTTGATCAATGACATATCAACACTTGTTTTTGGATGATTATCAAAGGCAAGCAAGAGCTTTATGTGCTGTGACCTGTGATCCATCATGAGATCAACTAAACGGTTAATGTTTTCATGCCGTTTTTTCAAACAACTTTTTTGCTTTATATTTATTTGTTTCACCAATATTGTACTATCAGAAAAGGACTTCCAAGAGTCCACGATTCACGTTCCTTTGTTGTATAGTAGTATCACTTTTTGTAGCTCAAACATCAAGCTCGTATTGATCTTCAAACAATTTAGAACTGCATAGTGAACAACAGAGCACAGATCGATCAATCATATGCTAATATTGTACCAGTTGCATCCAAATTAGTTGTAATTTCATTCATCAGGGAGGCTCGGTAACATCACCACCAAATGATCCATATTCTCAGTATCATCTTTATGATCAGTATATGTAATGTTATATATATAATTAATCAAGTACAAGGCCTAAGCCCAATAAGGATTCCAGTCAGCAATAACGCTGACTGGAAATCAAACGGAAAACACAAACAACAAACAAACTCAACCAAATCTGTAAAACCAAATCTTTGTATAATTTATCTTTTTTTATATCATATAATCATAGAAACTCCCAGTATCGCAGAAACTCCTTTGGACGAATTCCCTTTTCCTCATCCACAGGTATCAAATTGTTGAGGTTGTCGACTGTTTCACGTCCTCGACTGATGTGCGTTACGTTGAGTCTTGATTATGTTATCATGTGAAGAAAGATTTGATTATATTATCGTGTGAAGAAAGACGAAGTGATCTTCAGTACTGATCGTGCATGCTAAACACGACCGTGCCTGATGAATCTTGGTGTGTCCATGAGCACAGGCCTATCGCACGGACGGCCGTGCGGATTGCCTGGTTGGAAACCTGGGCACGGCATGGTCAAGCCCCGCGTAGGAGACACAGATAATGCTTCGGGTTTTGTTTGCGAATATTATATTTATTAAATTTGTTTGTTAATTAATGAGTCTATAAATATAATCCATGTACTCAGTCAATTTGATGAGTTAGTTGTGATCTAATACAATCTATAATCTTCTCTTGACATAATGCTTTATTATTACGATTTGTGAGAATGTGTGGGTTTTTCCTACGTTAATTCGTGTTTTGTTTATTGTTATCTCTCGATCGATCTAATATTTTCAATCTTTTCACAGATAATCGACATATCGAGTCGAGCTCCCAGCATCAAGCCTCATCAAGCCTTTCCGTGACCTCTGAAACCAACACACTGACGTCTATCAGGATAACTTCCTCCTTCAAGCAATCTTGCCGAAACAAGTCTTCTCGGTCTTCTCCGGCTAAGCTTTCTAACAATTCCAACATTGTGCACAAAAGCCTTAGCATCCATCGGCAAAGCTGGCCACCAAGTCTTGACCCAAAACCACAGTCGCAATATAATCATCTCAAATTCCTTAGCCTGATCGGTCCGTTTGCTCTAAAAAACAACTTCATTACGTACTCCCACACCGACCATGCATATTACTGCAAAAAAAATTAAACTTACCCAAATCCTTTTGCTATGCCCAGACATTACGTATATATAATGTTGTTAGTATTATCATCATATCTTGGTCTTGGTCGGCACACAGTACGTGGTCAAAGACGAATTCACATATACATCATACTTTCATTGCAATATAACGACATTTTAGACATGTGCATATTGGAATTGGGATTTCAAGTATTATTATAATTTTGTTAACATGTCCATCTCATGGTCCAGTTATGAGCATATGTCTGCATCTGATGAAAGATATGCATCAGGAAAAAGGGTTAAAATCAACAGTAATCAAAATTACATAACTATTGTTTTTAATCTCTTCCCTTCGATCGGATAGTATTGCAGTGAAATTAGTTGACGAGAGTGCATGATATCTACCAAAATGTTTCATCACGTCCTTTAATTGAATTCCAGGTTGAGTAGTTCCCGCATCAATTGTGAAAGATACAAATGCTGATAACAAAACATGGTTTCTCAATGACCCAATCAATCACAATATGTGGAATCCTAATTTTATGATTCGAGAAAGACTTGTTTATCATTAATCATCTGACATCTAAATTGAAAAATACAAACATAAATCCTCTTTAATTTTTCATTTTCAACAATAAAATCATATACATATGTGAAATCAATCCGTTATAATTCTTCAAAGTTCGAAGAGTAATACTGTAGTTGTTGAATTTGTATTAATAATGGTGTTTACTGTAACAGCTGTGAGAGGAGTTAGTGGGTGTACCGTAACTGATTTGATATTTTTTATGTGTAAAGATTCCATATAAAAAATGTTATACTCCCTCCGTCCTATAATAAATGCCACAAATTGATCGACTTTTATGTATGTGTTGAATTTTTGTGAAATTTAGTAAAGAAAGATTTTTTTTTTTTTTGTGATAATGGGGTTTACTGTAAAGTTGTGAGAGGAGATAGTAGATGTACTGTAACTGAGTTTGATTAATTTTGTACTATTTTTTTCATTTTGTACTATTTTTAAACAGGATATGTTGTAATTATTATAGGACATCCAAAAAAAACAAGTGTTGTATTTATTATGAGACTGAAAATATTTATTATGAAACGACCTAAAAAACAAGTGTTGTATTTTTTGTACGACAGGGGAATATTACATACTCCCCCCGTCCCATAAAAAATACAATATATACGTATTCTGTATTATTCTATACGTATGAATGTAAGTCTCGTTTTGATATCAAATTATATCTGATCGTCCCGTAACATGTATTAAGTTGAAGTACGTAACTTACACACCTATTGATATTTCATAATATATTTATAAAAAATTAAATTTGATCGTCATTACATACGTGTCAATTCAATTCGTTGTATCTTTTATAAGACGGGGTGAGTACTGTTCGTGAAAAACTCACCTGCAAATGGTGTTCTTTTCTAGAGAAGATGGTGCTGCCACGGTGTCCCCGCGGAGGCGTACCATCGCCGTGAAAATGGTCATTGTCAAATGGGAGCATCGAGTCAATTCTTTTTCTAAATAAGGAGAAAAAGAAGAAAAAAGAAGAAATTCAAACTATAAAGACAACGGCTAGAAATAATGGAGATCACATTCTTCACTGATTCACACGAGGCGCCTATCGGGCAAAAAATCGGTGTGGGCCTCCCTCAGTAACTGATTTTTAAAAATCCAGCTAGGAGAATGATCTCATCTCATCTTGTAAGGTAAGAATCTCCCTTCACTGATCATATCTTCTTCGTCAATCGTCAAGCAATCAAATTGTTGATTTAGCGTATGATCAGGGAGCAAACTTTGTCAATTAAAATGTCTCTAAACGTTGTGAGTCTATTTGAATGAAACTCGGATAAAACTTTTCAATAATGAATTATGTAACATAAATGTGACCAAGTCATATCAGGTTGTTATTGAAATAATTATGTCCACAAGTACGATATCTAACGACTTGAATCCTTCTTATGGTAAAGGCAAAAGATCAAATAAACTCATGTCAAAATTCATTTTAACTCGTTCATATCAAGTTGTTGAAAATGATGAAATGAACCCTCAAACGATTGAACATATTGTTACTGAAATAATTATGTCTACAAATATGATATTCTAAAGACTTGAGTCCTCCTTATGGTAAAGGCAAAAGATCAAATAAATCTACGGGCAACATTCCTCTGCCATTTTACCCTTCCCTCTACCATTTTACCCTTCCGCATTGTTAGCAAGTTCCTATCAATGGAACAGCATGCTTTTTCTCCACAAGTACTTTTACCATTTCTAACCACTTCTACCCCCCAATTCCAAAAAATGACCCAGGTTAGGTCTGTAGACACTATAACCAAATTTGTCCAACTCTAATTGCCCTCTTCAAACATCTCGAGTTGAGCATATGTATGAGTCCATGTTTTTCGATATTTGTCATGGACAAAAAGATGAGAATAATACACACATGTTACTCCCGATCAATAATTTGTATCCGATTTATAATTTTTAAGTTGAGATATGACCATCATTCGCACAGACATTACACGAAGGTGGTGTATCAAACTATCAATTGGCATGATTGGACCACTATATCGTCACACATACACCTCAAAAAAAAAGTCTGCAATACTCTCCACCTCAATCACTCGCTCACTCACTCACTCACTCAATCACTGTAGCCATCAGCCCATCACACGTTTCTTCTTCTTCACAGCTAGCTACACATATATTGCCCAATCTATCACTCTAATGACCCTCTTTTTAATTTATTATTATAAACTTATCCTTGCACAGACTCATACACTCGCTCGCTCACTCTCTTCCCATTTTTTTCCCTCTCTTGTTTTTTCTCCTCCATTATATACCTTTCTCGTTTCTACCCTCTTCTGCTCATAAAACAAAACACACAGACACATTCTCCTTACACTTCGTCTTCCTATCTCTGGTCTCTTATTCTATATTGTCCCATTTTAACTTGCTCCTGTCCTTCCTAGCTATGGCTATTTAGAATTGCTATATTCATTCAATCCGACACCCCAAAATTCACAGCACAAAAAGCAAAGCAAATCAAATCATATCAAACACTTCCCGTTTCTTCCAAATCACACAGATTCGTTACAGTGACACAGAATAACACCTTAAGAAGAAGGTGTCATATTCCTTATAAACCAAACTCATAATTTCTCTAACATTCTCATCGTTACTTAATTTCGTCACCTGAATCAATGGCGGACGAACAAGTCCAAGTTCATCATCAGAATGAGAGCACTGGAAACTGCTCATCCGGGCAATCGCAATCACAATCACAATCTCCTCCATCTTCATCCGGGTCGGGCCAATCCCGACCCGACACGGCCGCCGAGACCCCTCCCAAGAACAGCAACAGCAACAAGCGCGGCCGCGAGACCAGCAGCCACCACCCGGTCTACAGGGGAGTGAGGATGAGGGCGTGGGGCAAATGGGTATCCGAAATCCGCGAGCCGAGGAAAAAATCCCGAATCTGGCTCGGCACATTCGCGAATCCCGAGATGGCAGCGCGTGCCCACGACGTCGCCGCCCTCTGCATAAAGGGCGACTCCGCGATCCTCAACTTCCCCGAGCTCGCCGAGTCGCTCCCTCGTCCCGCCTCCAGCGCGCCTCGGGACGTCCAGGCGGCAGCCACCAAAGCCGCCGTTATGGAGGACCTAGGGCCCGCCACGACAACGTCAACCTCGACGTCGTCGTGTGAGTACTCCTCCAGGCGGGATGGTGAGACAGAGGAGGATCAGCTGAGTCAGATCGTCGAGTTGCCGAGTCTGGATGACCCGGGCGACTCGGCTGAGTCGAGGGGCGACTTGGTTTGGGTCGACGCGCACGCGCTCGAGGGGTCGTGGCCCTACGCGCCGCTGTGGACGGATGAGATGCAGTTCGGCGGCGGCGGCGGCTTCGAGGATGGTGTGCTGGTGGTCAACGGCCTATACGACGTCGTATAAAATTAATTGCCGTTAGAGGAGATTATTTGTGTTTATAACAATTACGTTACGTGTGTGTATTTTATCCTTGGTGTAAAAACTTATGAGGCTTGGGAGGATGAGAATTTCAATAAAACAATTGAAGTTACGAAATTCTACTCTCATTCTATAAGCCTTTTTTCTTTCGCGGAAATTTCTCGTGACGGTGATTTAAAAACTCTGATAGATTTTTTCAGGATAACTATGGTAAAAAAAAAAAATGATTAGGATCACATTTGATTTTGGTGATGAAAATGTTGAATTCTGAGGTAGAAGATCAATTTAGATTTGCTTATTGGTTAGTTTACATTGCTGGATGTTAACTGTGAACAGATCATACTACAATTGGCATTTAGCGTGATGATGGTGACAAGTTTGTCTAGTGGTCATTAAACTAAATGATATGGTTTAAAAATGCTAATCAAAGTTATTCCTAAGATGCTCTTTCTCATGACACAAGCCGTTGATTTCTTGTTTTGGGGAATCAGGCTTTTTATGCAAGTCCTTTGTAGATGTTACTCAATTGGTTGATTAATGCATAATCAGTACATAACCTAAGGGCATCATATGCGATACGAATTCTAAACTTCAACTTCTGTAAAGAGAAATACAATTCTGAATTATTTATTTTTTTGAAAGTTCTTTCTCCCGTATATAGGTTACAGTTTTTAGATAATTTGGTATTAACCTTGTCAAACTTTTCACCATGATTGAAAAATCAATTCATCAACATGATTTCAAGTCATTAGAGGAATCCAATGTTGCCATTTTGGTTTATTCTGATGATTTGATGTTAACTTCGAAATCATATATACTGGCGAGATAAATCTAATGAGTTACACTGCTGTTTATAAGCTGGATCATTTATCATAAACCTGATAGCGTTTACTTTGTAAGTATGATATAAAAGGTGTCCTTCACCTCGAATTAGCCAAGGAAGGCTACTTATGAAACATTAATCTAACTTCAACCTTGAACTTATATTATCATGGACGGTTGTTCAATTATTGGTGTCATTAATCATGCATGTTAAGTACAACGAACCCCCGATACAAGTTAACCTAACTCCTATTCCTACACATGTATGCGTCCAAAGGGAACAATTAATGTCGGAAAAAGTGATAAACACTAGACCGAAAAAAAGTGATAATAACCATAATTATTTTTCTTATGACACACTTGAGGATCTTTGAGCAAATAATTTTCATAATAATTCTCTAAATTTCCGTGAAATTAATGATCCTAGGATGATTTTTAGGATATCATTTAGTGGAGCCTCGACATTGAAGCACGGAGTTATTATTATTATATTTATGAGAAAAAGGGATGATGTCTCAAAAAGAATTTAATGGGAATTTTAGTTATGTTTCAATATTTATTTTGATTTTTAGATTTTATATGCACAAAACTGCAGTGTACACACATATGATATATAATCCACAAACTTATTATTTACACTTGACGAATGATAATAAATATTAACACATGAGTGAATTTTTTATTACTCACTCTATCCCATATTATAGATTATTTTTTTTATTTGAATCGTTCCAAAATATAGCCAACACATCATATTTAATAACCTTTTCGCATAAAAAAATCAAAACAAATCATCATCAGCTACAGTACATCCACTATCTCCTTTTTCATCCTCTTTTCTATACTCTACTTACACCCCACTATTACTAAAAAATATTTTTTTTTATCAAATCCCATAAAAAATTCAACACATACATAATTCACGTATTTTTGTCTAATTTACCGGGAAAATAGCGCATTCAAAGGTGGAAGAAAAAGAAGTGTTTGAAGGCCTCGTGGAGAAAGCGTGTGGTGCTCATCTTGTTGGGCCTTTTTTGGGCTGAATTTAACGACGAACGAGGCTACATAGTGTTGGGAGCCCAAATTTAGTAAACTTGGCCACTGGGTGTAATTTAAGGGTTCCCTTCCAAGTTAAAAGTTACTGATGGATACTGTAGATGGTGTTCAATGTGCAGCATATGGCCCAATTTAAATTGGCAAGTCTTTCGATACGATGACTTATATGCTAAGAGCCGGAGACAACAATCTAGATAATATTATCAAGTACAACATTGATAAAGGACGAGATATACTCGAACGTTTACAACAGAGAGAAACCGAGTCAAGCTTTTCTGATGGTACGATGATTGATGTGCGAGATGAATAATACTCCATACTATTTGGGCGAGACCACACACACGGTGAGCTACAATGACAGCGTGGGACAGTAAGTCGCATTCTTCATTCTCGATCACATGTTTATCTGGCAAACTATTCCCTCCGTCCAAATGTAAGGTTTTATATAATTGTCACTATTCGCCTCAAATTAAATCTCGAGGAGTTTTTGTCATCCCATCAAAACCCAACAATATAGTCCACATGATTGAACAACTTCAGATAGCAATATTTGGTTTCAATGTCTAATCAAAATTTATCTCGAAAAAAATATATTTTTTGTATTTTTATGGACAAAGAGAATATTTATTCCATGTGCGAGGTTTTTTTTTCCGTTTTTTTTTCTTTCCCTTCTTGGGTAGAATTGATGTCTCAACGGGTTCTGGACACACAGTTACTCATTGACCAACCCATAATTTCCCAACAAAAATGTGTCAAGTGGACGTAAGCGGGCCCCATGGGCTTGAAAATTTGGTGAGGCAGAATTATTGGAAGGGAGAGATGATGGGTCGTGAAGCAAGTTTTAGACATGGACTGGCCCAAATCATTTATGTAGCCCACGGTTAGGCCCAATAGTATTATTCTAGTCCCCAGATTGTTTGGAGGTGGGGCCGGCCGTACATTGTGGTACAGTTGGGTACCTTTCTGTGTTCTGGCCCTTGTTTTGGTGGAGTGGGTTAAAAATGGTGTACTTTCTCGTTAATAGTGATATAATCAACAGTTATTTATCTAGTTGGTTTTAAAATATAAATAATTTTTTTTATTTTCGTTATAATGTTATATTATGATTGTATTATTTAATATATATTTTGAGAGATTTTAATTTTCGTCATAACAATATAAAAAAATAATGACATTGTCCAAGGATTGTAGTATATAACTTAAATTATCAACAGTGTTTCAAAATAATTTTACATAAAATGATGTTGGATTGTCCCGCGAACAATTCATAGCATGAATAACTTTATTATTGACATAGATTGAAGTTATAATTTGAATGGGACGATATAATATATCTTTATTTAGTAATTTTTTCATCTAAAAGCAACAAAACAATCAATATCTTGTATAATACATCCCATTATCTTCTTTTATAATAATTATTAGTTTGTTACAGTAAATTTGTTTACCATTAAAAAAATATTCTTTTCTCATCAAATTTTATAAAAATTCAACACAGATATAAATTCGTGTGTTGGATTAACCCGTTTCTCAAATTATTGGATAGAAGGAGTAGTAAAGAGAATGTTTCTTAGGTGGAAAAATGTTGTAATGCATTTTGTTGGACAAAGTAAAGATTCAAGATTTTTCATACCCGTGTGGTTATGTTAATTGTTGATACAATCACGAACAAAGTTTTAAACTAAGGCGATAAAAATTTCCACAAACGAAAGTCAGAATATATGTGAGACGACTACTTTAGTTGAATCTAATCTTTGAGTATTGAGCACATTATCATTCCCTACACGAACGTCTTTCTTTTTCCCCTGACCAGTGAGAATATGTTTTCTTAGAGGGAGGGAGAGAATGCGATGCAGGAGACACTTTTGAAAGCGGCCTATTTTCGAATTGATTGTTCTCTTGCGTTGAAAATGTACAAAATGTGAGTAAAATGTCAAGGGAATAATGTACGTACGACACTTTCATGTGGTTGGTTGGCGTTTGCGGGCCATTCATTCAATATATCTTAATAGTAACTGTTTGTCTGAAAACAGTTACAAGATCGTATAATTATGAATCGTAAATCTGAATGATGATGATGATGGGATCGTTTGTCAATAATCAAGACAAAAAAAACAACAACAACTTTATATTAGATATTGTGTGTGTTTTTTTAGATGAGGTCTATATCTTAGATCCACTATATTTATAGGTTTTTTACATGATAGAAAGATAAGTTTATCTTCTAAAGATTTTTCTTAGAAAGATATATAGGCTGATATTTCTAATTGATGATATCTAATAAAATATCTTCACCTTATTTTACATATCTCCTTGTCTATTATTTATCTATAACTAGCAAGATATATAATTTTTGTGATCATCAGTAACCTTTCAGCATATGTATCTATTCTTTCCGTCCCAAAAGAATTACAACACTTACTAAATTGAAATGTCCTAATTAAATTATAGCATTATCCTATTTATAATTTTTTTACAAAAATATCAAAATACTCTTATTATTTAATTTATATCACATTAATTAACTCATTTCATTACTTTTTCTCCATTTTTTCTTTTTCTCACTTCTCCCACTCACTCAAATTAAAGTATAAATTAATCTTTATAATTAAAAAATAATACATACATAAATTATCATATTAAATTAACTGATTATAATTTTTTCGAGACGGAGATAATAAATAGTACTGACAATATGTGATGCTCCATATATGTATATATGGCTACAACACCATTATAGCAACGACCTGACATATTTATGAAAATTTGATCAACATAGAGTAGCCATTTCCACATTTTCTAATAAAGTTTGTCGACATCGTATTTTCGTTTTTTTATTTATTTTATGTTTTAGATTCATGAGCAAATCCGAATTGCTGAAGCAACAGGAGTAATAAAACAAACCAAAACCACAGCCGAGAATAATGACGACTTCTGTGGGCCAGATGTATAGGTGTTTGCAGGTAAACGCCAGAGCATAGCGTTTACAACTTGTTGCGGTAACATCATTTTTTCACAATTACCTATATTTAAATTTATGAGACATTTATATATGTTGCTCTTCTACATGACATAATTATATAGACTTTTCATTTTCGAGACATCTTTAGACCAACAATAATTCATATAACTTCTACAATATACATTGAGTAATTACCCATGATATATTTGTCGTAACTTATATTATACGAGGTACATCATCAGATACAAACTATTACTCCATCAATCTTAAAAGAATTACAATATTTATTAAATTAAGATATCCTAAAAAAATTATAACAATATCCTATTTCAAAACTTTCCTACGAAAATATCAGAACATCTTTATTATTTATTTTATATTACATCAACTCATCTCATTATTTTTTTTTTCTCACTCCTTTCACTCACATAAATTAAAAAATAAATTAATTTTTATAATAAAAATAATATATATATAAATTATCGTGACGGCTATAATTTTGAGAGAGAATACAACTCTAATTTGGATCAATTCGTCCATAGACTCTCCAAGTGATAAATCTGGTGACCAGAGATCACTGCTGGTTGGGTTGGGCTTGGATGGTTGATCTTGTGCCCAATAGCTGGGCCTTGTCCGAATTCTAGAACAAGGAACCTCTACAAACTGGACAAGGTACTCTCATATTGGGCCTGATCGAAGCGAATGATGTTATTGTCTTTATGTCTATTTTGTGCAAGATGACATAAACATGTCAAATCCTTGTACATGAGGTCTAAAATCTAAGATAACACAACATGTCAAATCCTTGTACATGTTTTATAAGAGGTGTAAAATCTATCTCACCGAAAAGATTACCCTGGTTGTCTCTAATAACCAATAAATTCGACCTGTCTTTCCCATTTATTTGTCACTATTTGGATTTGTTTGACTTGTTCCTCGACAATGGGCCGCGGAAAAATGCATCTCTAGGATTAGCATCAAAACAAGAGGAGTATGTAATACCTGCCTAGCTAGATTAAGAAAGTTTACAAATGGAGTGGATTTAAAGGAATATTGGAATGGAATGGATCAAGTTTACCTATTTTGTTGATTGTTCTGTGAAAGATCAACCATTCCTCAATATTCACAAGATGGAATATTTGCATGGTGAAGTCAATGATACATATCTTGTCACTATCCTTAATTGCATTGTACAAACATGATTAGTTGTTCAATTTTCTTTAATAAGCTAAATGGTATGGTTTTGGTCAACGTCATGTTGTCCTATTATCTGCATGGTAGCATGGTTGGTTGGCCTTTACAACTAATGATAATGATGTGCTTAATTATATATGTTTTTACTGTGGATATCCTATATGTTGGGTTTCTAAACATAGACGCAAAACAGTTACTATATTCATGAAGTATGTAAGCAGGTACGTACATTTACATGCATGCGAGTATGCGTGCGTCATTTTAAGTACATGAGAGCCAGCGTATGTTCAGCCGTTATCTTTTTGGCACCAGATAAAATCCCAATACTCAAAAGTAACCAAAGCATAGTTTCCAAGAAAATTGGAGCCTTGAATACTGAGTAAAAGCAAGAACTAATGTAAATTATTGAAATGAGAGCAAAGAATTTTGTTTCATGATCTACCTACTGTATTCTCAAAAATTCAACCTAAACATCGGATGTCAAAATGACTATTGGTTTCGTCGACGTTTCGCCTACTCTTAACCTGGGTGATTTGGGTGTGTTCATAAGATGAGATGATGAGTTGATGGTTAATTGATTCTTCATAAGCAGTAGGAGCTAGTAAGCTACTCTTGATGAGCATTGAAATTGACATCAAAAAGTGGAAAATGGTGGTTCTGTTGCACATAAACTACATCATACAATTTTTGCGCTGAATTTCTGGCCATAATCTTTGCATTATAATTTAGCAGGACGTTATATCATACACAAAATCTATACCAAAAGTAATGAGATCCTGGATGACTTAAAAGAATAGTTTCTTACACTTGCATATTTATGATGATACAATACAAGAGATTATCGCATTAATTTGTCATCTGGATTCTCGTAGTTGATCACGTGAGTAAAGAATGTGGAAGGAAATCTTGTATAGGAGTACAAGGTGTCCTATACCACATTTAAGCAATTAATTCGGCGATGCTGTTATACATTGTTTGCTGGTGACGTAAACTCTTGAGCGGCTCAATTAAGCTTATAGTGATAGACATGTTATGAATTGACTAAATTAATGACATAAAAAATGTCAAATTTCTTAATGATCTCAACTTAGTGTGTCGACAAGAGCAAGCAACGGCAATAAGAAAATCTGCCTTATCATTGGTATTAAATAGAAAAAAAATAGCATTTAACTCCGTTCAATTATCATCCGGTTTTATATCTCTGAATTATAAAAATAATCGTTTAATCCTTTCTAAATTTTGAAAAAACCTTAATTTTTGACGCATGACCTCCCTGAAATATATATATTTGCAGAAAACCCCCAATAAAAGAGGCATATGATTATTTTCAAAATTGAGGAGGATTGTATGCAAAAAATCGAAAATTCGGATGGTTATGTGTTATTTTTTCTTGGACAGATGTTGCCAATTGTCAAATGATGTGGAATCATGAAACAACAATGGAGTAAGCAGGGATTCTTGGAGTAATACTCATTTAGAAGCGATTGTCCATTCATTTAGGGTCTGTTTGATATTATTGTTTAAAACGAAATAAATCAAAAATGATAACAGAAAACAAAAATTAATAATGAAAATCAAAATCATCATACAAAATGAAATGATTTTGTGTGAAAGGAATATTGTATACTGAATTCGGATGAAACAAAAAACTGAAACAAAAATATTCTTTTTATATTTTTTTGTTTTTTATTTTTGTTTCATCCTTTTAAAGTATCGAAAACAAAAATGATATCAAATAATTTTATTTTATCAAATAATAAAATAAAAACAGAAATCAAAAATAAAAAATGATAGTGAAAAAACCCTTACTAAAGGGGTTGGAAGGATCTATGGAACGATACAATAAGTCTAAAATTCAATTATGTAAAATTAAACGTTATATCCCTGTAAAATCATACGACAAAGATTTAAGAAATTAAACAAAGGATGATTCATATGTCATGTTATAAATCCTCATGATCCTAATTAAAAACTCTAACATCACCAATTCAGACAATATATCATCACATCCATCATATTTGTAAAAACTTCTACTTCATTTAAAATGTTTGAAATCAAGTGTGATTGATGTAATAAACCGAGGAGAGAGTGATTCAAAAGCGGACGTTGGTGTGACGTGCTTGTCGTGCCCCTGCTGCTTTCCTTCCTCCCCCCATTTTATATATTCCCTTCTCATCTCTCTCTCCCCCTCCCCCTCCCTCCCTGCTCGAATAACCACCACCTCGTCGATCATCTCTCTGATCCGTCATTGATCCGATTCTTCCTGATTCACACTGTACAGATTGAAACGAGAATGTACAATAATGGCGGCAGCGGCGGCGGCGAAATCAGCGAAGCGTACAGGCCTCTGCCTTCGCTTTACCTGGCGTTGTCGTCGATCTGGTTCGTGTCTGCGTCGTCTTGGACTCTCATCACCTGGCGACGAAATCGTCATTTTCAGGTCATTCATCGTGGCCGCGATTACCTTTGTTCTTCTTTTCTTGTCTTCTTTTGATTATGATGATTTGTGTGTGAATCCTTTCGATTGATTTTGATGGCGGTCCTGTTAATTGTTGCTTGTGATTGATTGGTTTTCGTGGTTTGAAAATGATGAGAAAGGACATGGTTCCTTAGAAGTGACTATTTTCGGGATGGACGGTTTAGAAGTGAGTTCTTTAATCGACGGTTCAAAAGTGATCGTCGTTAACATTTCTCAATATATCTTTAATCGACGAGTGATGATTATACCTAGGGAGACGTGTGTAATTTGCGAATAAGATTGTGGAGCTAGCGCCGTGTTCTTGTGCGACTAAAGCAAGCGAGTTGCGTTTGAACCCTTGAATCAGTAGAATGATCACACATGCTTTGTGAACCCTCAGAATGTGGTTCAAGACTATAGCACGTAAGATTCAAACATGAGAAGTTGTTGAGAATTTAATGCTAAAAAATAATCTGGCATCATGTCATCAAAATGTCTCAAACAGCTCAAGCTGTTTAATTTGGTCATAGATGGTAGGAAACATGTCAACATTTAAACTCTGTTTCTCAAAAGATTATATTTGAGGTTGGTTTAGTTGACATGACCATAGATGATGAAATAAGAATGAGATTGTACCCTAAAAAAATTGAAAAATAGAGTGGTTTCCTGGTTGGTGAGAATTGATCCAAATTTCAGTTTTACATTGATAGAGGCCCAAAGTCATTGGTTACTGGTATCTGAAATGCTATTGCTTGGTAGCTTGTATTGGTAAAACTGACGGGCGAATTCTTTTTCAGTACGTGTCTCTTTCATTTGTAAAATTAATTTTTAGCTTGACTTTGCAAGTTAATGCTTTACTTACCTGCTCTCTATTAATTTCAAGTTTCAACATTTTCGGTAAGGCTCTGACTTGCAGGATTAACTATGTGATGTTGCTAATTCTTTATCTTTTCATTGACTTATGTACTAGAGCAGACAAATAATTTGCAGTGGACAATCGCTTCGGTCCCGCTGATAAAAACATTGCAGCTGTTTCTATCATTCCTCTTCTGGTATGTTCCTTTTAACAGTATTGCCCTCTATCCTTTTCTGATTCCTGTCCCTGTGGTTTTTGGTGGGCATCTGGCTTCTGATTTTGGTCTGGAATCCCAGCTTTGATAAGTGAACATTGCAGCACTTGATATTGTTAAATCTCAAGAGATTCAACTAATTAAGGTATAAATTTCGCAGCAATTGTGTGTTGTGCTCTGAAATGGGATGCTGCCAATTTTTTTTAAATTTTGATTCTTTTGTAAGTCACGTTCATATGGAGCAGGGGCTGAGCCTATGGCTTGGTCTTGTCTTTGTGTGTGCATCAGCATATGCTTTATGACTTAGTGGAACTGCATAATCTAAAATGTGCTCCCTGATATTGTTGAATGCTAGATTTGCTGAGCCTGAGCTAAGTTGGCCCATAATTCATCCATGTTCAAGTCTGCAATCCATACATGAGTTACAAGTGAATAATACTGTCTGATGATTTTTTCTTAATATACAAAGAAAAGTAAGTTGAATATAATATGCAGAAAATGTAAGTGAAAGATATTGGCAAATGTTATAATTGTCGATTGTCCTCCTTGGTTCTTCTTGTTATTCTCTATATATCTACTGTACATATGAGAATATTTGTCCATGAACCTGTTGTAACTGTCAACATAATTTCCGAGTTATATCAATTGGGCTGATTTTCCTGTAAGATAGAATCATCAATCATAGCTTGGGTAATGCTTGTTATCCAAATCCTTTAGGCTAATAAGCAGCGAAAAAGGAACTCCACAGTAGCTTATATGTCTTTTACTCTGTTTTGGATTGCATAGCAGTGACTTTTCTTCCATGTTGTTTTGCATCGTCACATCGGTTCTAGATGAATTGTGTCTGATGTATATGAAACCTCACTGATTTAACCCTCATCAGTGCAGGAATTCTTGCTTTTACTCACAGATATGCTCTTTGTGGATGTCGTTTGGGGTGTATATAACTGGAGTCCTCTTTCAGACAGCATCTTTTGTCTCCTTTTTGCTCATTTCTCATGGTTACTGCATCATGTGTGAACATCTCTCCATCCAAGAGAGGCGCACAACGGCTGCACTTGGGTGTCTGTTTTACTTGACATTCATTGGTTATAGAGCTTCTGTACCATATTTTTCAGTAAGTTTCAGATACTCTATAGGCTTTAAATGGCCTTGAAAGTTATATTTTAGTTACGACTGAGGTGATTTATTTTTCCTATCATCTGTAACATGTTTGACTTTATGCATTCCAGGCTCTGCTGCTCCTGAACTATATCATATCATTCTCCGTAATTTTCCACCACATATCTCAGAATTTGTTAGCTCTACAAGATCAGCTGGGTGTGATCGAGGATGATGATATCAGTGCTATGCATGACGCGGTACATTCAAAGTACATCATGTTCAAGTATGCTAAAGTTTCTCCCTACTAGTTGACAGCCATATTCAACAGCAATGAAGCACTCGTTATAACAAAAAAGCTCTTTCTTTATTGCCGCTGGCTCTGCAGGAAGTTCCAGGTTGCAATGCAGCTGTTGGCTATAGCAGAAACTGTGGTAAGAACCCAGATGGTTCAAGTGACTATGAGGTCTCCGGTGATCTTCGTGAAAACTAAGAATTTTTTTCTTTCAGATATACATTAACATGGATGACTCTGTGGACACATACTGGGTTCGCCTATTAGCTCGAGAATGGGCTCAGTTCTGCATATTTGTGTATATTGGGTATGGATAATTCTAGCTTATAGTTGCTGCTTTGATGGCTATTTACCTTACACCGGAACATATACATATACCTGCATCTGCAGATGGACTTTTCGATCACAGGACTTGGCGCCACGCTTCTCTGTTGTGCCTGCTGTCAAATCTAAGAAGGGAATGACAATTCCTCCAATTTATAGTGTTGTACGTACTGAGTGAGCTCAAATAAGCTGAATTGCTGTTGACGTCTAACTGGTGCAACAAATAATTTACTAAAGCCTTTTCGAAAAAATAAAATCAAATAAAATAAATTACTAAATCCACCATCTTGGCAGGAGATGGATGCTGCTGCTTTTAGAGAGTTTTGCTGTCATGAGTGGCACATTGGAGTGGTAAGTGACAAATACAGTACCTTTCTGTGTCTTTTCGAAAGCCTTATCCCGTAAGGTGGGGTTTGCAACATCGAAGCAAAAATGAACATGTCGACTTTGTTTTCACATTCTAACTGTTAGTTAACTAGCAGAACCCTTGTTGTCTTAGATACCAAATAAGCATCAGATTCAGCAACTTTTTTTTTCTGTTTTCTTTCACCTCTCTCTTGCAGCCAACTGCCATTACCCATGGCGAGAGCCCAAAAGATTGTGTTCTGGTTATTGTACAACAACCTTGCTCACGGACTAGTAAAATGGCGAACAAGAGCGCATCCTGAAGTTTCAAC
This sequence comes from Drosera spatulata, assembly GCA_035668315.1. Classification (NCBI taxonomy): domain Eukaryota; kingdom Viridiplantae; phylum Streptophyta; class Magnoliopsida; order Caryophyllales; family Droseraceae; genus Drosera; species Drosera spatulata. The sequence goes on from JAOVYX010022691.1 coordinate 37,632, forward strand.
GATATACATCGTTTTACATATTGCCCATTCAGATTTATGAGGAGGCATCTGTGCAAAGTAATGGAGTCTAGCTAATTATGAGCAGAACAGATTGTTTCAGGTATCAAAAGCATCCGACTTTTTCCGGGTGTTTTTTTTGCCTTACCACCATACCATCTGCACCTCTATATTATAGGAGATCTCGCAGCTTGTGAATACCGTCGAGGCCCGTTTGGCTTTGTCCTTGAGATGTAGCAGATTTTCTTGTATTTTAGTTTCTCCCAATGTGAATGAAGATATGTACATTATCATCTCTGATTTCAGTTCTTTTTCGTTCCTCACTAACTCATATAGTTGAAACCAAATGTCTTGTTGTGATTGTTCGATCTATCATTCTATCCACACTTTTTGGTAAGGAATGTGACTAGAATCTCTTGTAGATGTTCAAGAACGTGACCAATTCTCTTTTAAGGAAACATGCAACTGTTATTGTCCGGATACATATTGGATAATCTCATGAACATGAACTAGCATGGGATAAGAGTGAGAATAACAAAATCTAGTTCTTCATTTGGGTTAGTGTAAGAATTATGAGAGGTATGCTTTAATTTTGATTTGTCTTTATTTCTATAGGAATAACTTACATAGCATGTTGTTTGAGGGAAATATATCTCTATCTTTGTTAGATGATATTAGATAACATCATCTATCATGTGTCGACAAATCAATAAGAGAAATAAAAATTCAACATATTACAAACAAAACATTTCACTAAATCATGTTCATAATCTATAGTTCAAAAAGTTGGATCTAAACCCAATATAGCCGATGTTGGACCAATAATATATCAACAACCCTATTAATTGTCTAACTCAAGATCAATATATGTATAAAGTTGATCTTTCAATCACGATATTGGCTGTGCACTTCGTGACTTTGATCGCAGCGCCTACCAAAATGAACAGATACTACTACATCAGTCCATCTAATAAGCACGATTGTTTTTAATATACGTAAATCTTATGAACACAATTTAGTCGGACATGAAACAACATGAACAGGTCCGTGATCTTCAGAGTCTTTAGCTCCAGCAGTAAGTTTTCTCTCTGCCGTCTCCTCTCGTTCTCCGGCGAAAGCTCGAGAAATCCGACCATCGGAATCCGGGGAAGATGGCTGCATCAGGCGATAAATCGCAGGAGCCGGCGGCAGCACCTGCGTCGCCTTCATCTCGTGACTGGATGGATCGAATTTTGTATCCCACCATCCTCGCAGGTCTCTCAAAACCCTAATTTCTCGATCTTTTCCTTGAGCTCCTAATTTGAGATTTCAACTACTGATTTGGATGATCCGTCGCTCGTAATTTTTTTCTAATGTGGTTTTAATTTCTGTGTAATTTCGCACTATAATCAGTGTTGTGTGCTAGGGACAAGAGAAAAAAAAAAAAAAAAAACGATCATGATCACGGTTCTCTAAACATGATTTCCCGTTAACCAAAACTTCTCAACTTGTGATTCAAATTGGTAGCATAATTTAAGTCACAAGTAGCGTTCTACGAATGTGGTGACTCTGACACAATCTTGTGGCATAATTGTTTAGTATAAACTATAAAGTTATTGGATCACTAGAATTCATTCAGGGGCATTCATTTCTTTCTGGTAGTGTACTTCAGGGTTTCTGATCAGAGTTATATTGCTTTCATATAGTTTTGAATGGGGATTGACATATCATATTTTGTGTTCTCGCTGAAATGTGACATGTACGACATGTCACTGGAGTAATTCCGTGATTATGATCCCACTTAAGGTGATTTGAAGTCTTGCGAAGATATGATAATGGGATGAGGGTATGGGGAGTTGATGTTGCTTTTCTTGAATGGGCATTCACATGCTTGTTTCAGTATATTGTGCTAACATGTTCTTGATTGGCCAGGGATTATCGGCAGTGGAGTTGGGTTGGTGTCCAAGCATCGAAAGGTTCATGGTCTCGGCAACATCTCCGCCACTTATGCGACCAATTTTGCCATCGTCACTGGTTGCTACTGTGGTAAAGACACCAATTTTCTTGAAATATCATGTTAGAGCTCTATCTACATCCCACCATATCATCCTTACCAATTTGGTTTTCCTATTCAACATATTTATCCTTTTGCTTGAAATTTATGTCTTAGTCTTTGGATTTTTACCATAATGTAGCCACTATTTTATGATGCTGATCGGTTAAACCACCGCATGAAGTATAGGCAATATGAGCTCGATCATATGATTATTTCCATTGGGTCACTTGTCACGCAAAGTTCAAGTATTCTGCCTCGATTATTCTTTTGATGCTGCATTTATGCTTTCTTTGTTAAGAGATCATTTTACCCTCTGTACAAGTTCTGAATTTCAAAATGCATGTGCTCATCTTCCAAAAACAATTAGAACTGGTCACAAGTGAAAATGTGAAATTATGAATCTATTTGGATGACTTGAAACAGGTGAGATGATGGTGGGAACTGGTTTAGATTGTATGTGTAAACGAAGAGTTTTCTACTAATTGTAACGAATGCTAATATCCACAATTAGATTTTTCTACTAATTGTAGATTGTAGAATGTAGATGCTGGCGTGATGCCAAGATACTGAGAGCAAGTCCAATCTTGATACTAAGATGAGTGTAGTTATTTCTATAATTTGACATCAAAATGTGCATTTAGTATCAATTATAAAACTGTTGTTCTAATATTTGGTTCTATTATACTCCCTCAGGTTCCAATAATATCAAATTTCCTCATGATCACAACATTCATAGTTTATCGACTATGATTTAAAAATTAAATGTTAATAATTGATCTTTTCAATTAAATTTTTAACATGTTGTAAGCTTTTTAACTTTTTTTCAGCTGTTTTTTTTTACTTAAATTTCTTATTCATATGTTTTACTAATTTTTCAACTATAATTTTATCAAATTCTTGATTAAATTATTTAATTTGTAGCCAATTGATATTTTTTAAACATGAGAAAAGCAAAAGATAATCATCATTGATGCGGTAAGAATAGGTGCATTTATAACTGTTGTCGAATATAGAATCAATTATAACTCAGTTCTATTTCGGCAAACAATGTTTTTTTCATTTAGTGCCAAATTATAGAAATAGCATCACTTTAACTCATGGTTGGATTTGCTCTAAGAAGTCAATCATTTAGCATTTAGCAATAGCTCTAGTTGGTCATATGTTCCTGGTGGCAATCCCAATGATCGGTTTCACTTCTCTTATAAACTCGTGAATTGGTTATAAGTTAATGTTGAGATTTGGATTTCTCCTTCTGTGGCAGGATAAGTTGTATTGCTTTTCCTTCTCCATTTTGTACAAGAAGTTGCAACTTTGATTCTGATGTTTAATTTGTTGTTGCATCGCAGGAGTTCGTGAATTTGTGCGAGTATCAAGAAGATCAGAGCCTGATGATCTGCTGAACTCCGCCATTGCAGGTCTAGGTAGTGGTGCACTTCTCGGGCGCCTTCAAGGTGAGTCCACAAAGTGTTGTGGCAATATTCTTGGCACGTAATGTTCTGGTTTTTCTTGTGTGATGTAGAGATTTTTTTTTTAAAATTTTTGTTTATATTTGTACTACAAATAAAATCCAAACAGGGTCATAATAACCTAAACCCCATGGATCATTGTGTGGTGTAGAGATGATATATCAATATATCATAGTCGAACTCCATCCAATTCATTGCCTCATTAGTGAAGGAAACCATAAGCAGTGTCCTGTTTTCACATTTGTCTTCACCCTCTCGTACATCCTTTTGTTGCTTGGGTTTATGACCTTCAGCTGATCATTACTCTGCCCTTGCAGCTGGTCAGGTGGGTGCCATTCGTTACTCCATCATTTTTGCTGTCGTTGGAACAACTGTGGATTATGCGACAATCAAATTGCTACCCATGCTCCGGAGCTATCGTGATTCTGTATCTAGTAAAGAGATAAAATTGCCTGACTGGTCTCCGATCCAGGTGCTTGACGAAGAAGCCCTTGCCAAAAAGAGAGCTCGCGAACAACAATTACTTGCTCAAAGGAATATGGCTATCACAGAAAAAAAATCTCAATGAGAACTTCTTTTTCTTTTCTGTTTCCCTGTATCATGTTGCCTTTGTGGCATGAGGTTTTTTTATGTGTTTTGATACCTCTGTGATAGAGGAAACTGCTCGTAATCGAAAGAAGTCAAGATTGCAGTGGTGGATTGGTTATTCCTTAATGCAAGAGTATTGTCTCATTGTCTCATGTTACCTGAATTAGTTGTCGAGTTGATTGCTCGGAGTTTGTTATCATTTACAATTAAATTGTGTTTTTGGTTAGATTTAAAACTGTTCAGGTCAAGTAGTATTGATATCATAGGTTAATGAGTCGTTTGTTTTGTTCTAGATAATTTAGCATCAATAATGAAAAATATAGAGAAGTTTTATTATTGGAAAGGGGAAAAATGAATGTACAACCAAATTACAGCTCCTGTCCCAGTATTTATATCCCCTGTATAACGACTGAATTAGTATATTATATCACTACCCTTAAGCTCATTACAAATTATTTATCTTGTTGTATCTTTTCATCTAATACGATGATATAATATTATTATTATATTTTAAAATAGTTTTTGGTTGGATTAAAACTTGAACAAAAGCCGTTTATATAGATAACCAAGTAATGATAGTAATCAGGATTGGTACATATGTTTATTTATCAAGCGTATTACTATTTGTATTTCTTTCTTTTTCTTCTTTTTTTTGGACAGGCAAGTAATTCTCAAAGTCATGTTTATTTTTTCTCCAAATCTTTTGTTTTTCTCCCCGTAAAAAATTTACAAGCACAATAAAAAAAATCAATCATTTTTCTTTCCTAACCAAATGAAAAATTTTTCCAAATCAAACTTATCAATATTATATATTAAATATCTAACGTCATGATCATTTTTTTGTTGGTATATTGGTCATCATGGATTTTTCTAAGAGAATTTTTTCATAGGTTTGTATATTGGGGTTTTATGAACTTCTTTTCAAAGATTTGATTGATTTCAAACTAAAATCATTCAATGACCTATATTAATTGTGACTTATAAAACCAAACAATAGCAATCACTTCTAGAACCGTTAAATGACCCATCAAAATGATGAGTTTTTCCAAAAGAATTTTTTATTGGGTTGATATATTGAGCTTCTTTCAGAAAATTTGATTGATATCAAACTAAAACCGTTCAACGATCCATTTTTTACAAATGACTCATAAAACCAAAACAATAGCAATCACTTCTGAAATGGTTCAATGACCCATCAAAATAAAATTTTGATTAGCTTTTTTCATAACATAACTTTGTAAAGAACTAAATACAAAAGAATATTTTTTTTTTTTTTTTTTTTAACCAACCTGGGTTGGTCTAGTGGTGTTCGACTCAACCTTCTTCTTGAAGGTCTTGGGTTCGAATCCCACTAG
>JAOVYX010022692.1:0-14316 GCA_035668315.1 Drosera spatulata
CCCCTCCCCACCAAAAAAAAAAAAACTTGACAATTCTAGGTAAGATTAGATTAATAATTAGTTTAAATCATTTGAACAACCATCGGTGGGATCAACCTTTACTTCTACTACTACATTAATTTAATTAATTAATAGTGAAAGTGAGTGAACTTAAATTCTAATTTTATGCGTCAGGCGACAGTCGTATCAAGATCATGTGCAAAGAAGAATTTTGGAGATATATGTTTAGTTCTATCACTTTTTATGTACCCTTCTTTGAGCTACACAATATGTGCTGTATTATCTTTGTATATTACAATATGATTGTCTTTAATTTAAAATAATCCACATGAACTTTAAATGTGATGGATCATAGATCAAAGGCAAACACATTCTTGACTTGCTTCATAAATAGTAAGTAGTTCAGAATGATTTAAACATATAGCAGAATGTCTGTTTTGTGGATTTTCACGAAATTGTCATATCATTAGAGGTAAATAAATACCCAGTTTGTGATCTTACTTTATGTGGATCAGATAAATATCGTCCATCTGCATATCCAATGAGATGTGATTTTGTCTCTTTTGAATAAAATAAACCCATATCTGTAGTTCCACGAAGATAACATAATATTTACTTTATTCCATTCCAATGTCTTTTAGTTAGTGAAGAACTGAATCTTGCTAATAAATTAACAATAAAGACAATATCAAACCTTGTATAATTAACAAGATACATTAGTGCACCAATAGCACTGAGATATGGAACTTCTGGTCCAAGTAACTCTTCTCCGTCTTCTTCTAATCGGAATGGATCCTTTTTCACATCAAGTGATCGGACAATCATTGGGTTACTTAATAGGTGAGCTTTATCCATATAAAGATGACATAAGATTTTTTCTGTATATGTCGATTGATGGACAAAAATTCCAGTAGACAAATGCTCAATCTATATGCCAAAATAGAATTTTGCTTTATCAATATCTTTCATTTCAAATTCTCTTTTTAAGTTATCGTCCATTTGTATGATCTCTTCTGGAGTACCAACGATACTTAAATTGCCTACATATATGACAATTATAATAAAACCAGAATTTGACTTTTTGGTAAAAACACAAGGGCCTATCTTGTTATTTATATATCCTTCCTTTAATAAGTACTCACTAAAACGATTATACCACATTTGTCCGGATTGTTTTAATCCATACAATGACCGTTGTATCACTTAACAGCTTAAATCCTTCAGGGATTCTCATATATATGTTAGTGTCTAATGATCCGTATAAATATGTTGTCACAACATTCATTGAACGTATATCATAATTCTCTAGCAGCCATGCTAATTAAGAAACGGAACGTAATTTCGTCCATCACAGGAGAATAGGTTTCATTATAATCACAGTCTGGTATCTGTGAAAAATCTTGAGCAACTAAGCACGCTTTATATCTCATAATTTTTTCTTTCTCATTTTGTTTTTGAACGAAAACCCACTTATATCCAACCGGTTTGATATTTTATGGTGTCTAGACTACTGGTTCAAAACTTCACATTTAGCCAAAGAATCTAATTCTGTTTGAATTGCATCCCTCCATTTTGGCCAATCATCTCTTTGTCGATATTCATCCACACTATGTGGTTCTTCATCCTCATTTGGATTCATGATATTTAATGTCACATTAAAAACAAAACTCTTATCTATCACGATTTCATTTCTATCTAACACAACATGCATATAAGCATAATTAATCGAAATTTCTTCATTTGTAAGTGATTGTTTTTCGATAGTATCTTCGTTAGCATTATTAGGTACTATCTTTTTATTAATCACCTTTATGGATTTATCCATTGGTATGATTTCTTCAAGAACTTCATTACCTTTCAATTTTCTTTATGAGCAACAATATCTTTCGCACCAACGGGTCTACCACGCTTTAGGCGAGGTTTACACTCTTCTAGAGTGTTGTCAGTATTGGATTCATTTGATATTGGAATTCTAGTAGAAGCATTTACAGGTGGTATATAAGATTTAATGATTCTTTTCGCATCAATAAATGAGTCAGGCATTTCATCTGCGATACTTTGTAAATGACTAATCATTTGAACTTCATGTTCAGATTGACTTATACGCGGATCATTAGAGGACGATAATGATGTTTTCCATGATATTTCATCCCAAACTTTTGGTGAAATATGTGCTTCTTCTCTCTTCTTTTCTCCCTCTGATTTTAGAAATTTATTTTCATTAAAATGACAATCTGTAAATCTTGCAGTAAAGACATCTCTAGTTAATGGTTCGAGATATCGTGTTATGAACCAACGTATATCCCAAGTTTACGTTGGGGACACTTCTTTATTCATTGGGATGGTGCGATTGGAACATATACAGTACACTAGAAACTCGTATATGTATGAAATATTTGGTTCTTGACCAAATACGAGTTGTAATGTTGAATACTTGTGGTAGGCTGCAAGCGTAACACATTTCAATGCTGCAACATGAAGTATCGCATACCCCCAATCTGTATTCTGTTATTTGTTTTTTATAAGCAATGGCCTTTCAATTAACTGAAGTCTTTTAATTAAAGATTCAGGTAGACCATTTTGTGTATAAACATGAGTTACAAAGTACTCAATAGTAATAGTAATAGACATACAATATGCATTAAATGCTTTTGACATAAACTCTCCAGCATTATCAAGACGAATTATCTGTATTGGACGATCTAGGAAATGTGCTTGTAATTTGATAATTTGAGCCAATAGCCTTGCAAATGCTACATTTTTTGTGGAAAGAAAGCAAACATGCGACCATCTAGGTGATACATCTATCAGTATCGTAAAGTATCTGAATAGTCCACTTGTAGGGTAGAGAGGTCCACATATGTCATCCTGAATTCTTTCTAAAAATACTGGAGTCTCAACATTAATGTTTACTGGGGATGGTCTTATAATTAATTTTCTCAATAAACGAGCTGCGCATAATAGATCACGACTTGTTACAATCCTTTGATTCTTTAACAGATACCCGTTTGAATTTTCAATAATTCGGCGCTTCTTGTTGGTTTTTGGATGACCAAATCATTCATGCCAAATCATTAAGGCATTATTGTTAGCGAACTTCTGGTTCACAATAACTTACGACTCAATTATTCTAATTATCGTATGATATAATATAGGAAAGAGTGTTGGGAGTTTTTCTAGTATATGCTTCTAAGATGATACTATTGAAATAATATAAAAATATTTTTTATCTTGTTCGCTCGCTATTTTCGCATGGAAATCATTTAATTGTATATCCTTAAAGTTTAATAAGTTTCATTTCAATTTTGAGGAATACAAAGCATCTTTTATAATGAATTTAGTACCATTTGAAAGTATTAATTTTTTTTATTTCAGATCCCTCAATTAGATATACGCTTTCAGCAATTGTGCCAACATTAACTTTTACTAATGTTAAATGAGAGAAATAACTTTTATTTTGGAGAATAGTAGTCTCTCCATCTCAATTTAATTACAATATTTTTCTTTTTTATCAGTCCTAATTTAATTATAATTTTTCTATTCTTTCCTTATTTGGTAATGCATTCATTTAATATAATCAAACTACCCCACCACCTCCTTTCTCGTCATCTCTCATTCTCTCTTTTAAACTTCACTTACACCCCACTACCACTACAAAAATACTCTTTCTTCATAAAATTTAATACAAATTCAACACACATATAAAATAAAATATCGGGTCAAATCGTAGTAATTAAATTGGGACGGAGATAGTATGAGTTGTTGTACAATCTTAAAGGATTTCATTGTTAATGAAAATGACATCTTCAACTAAACATTATTTCATAGAAGATTTATCAAATTAATGCAGATGCTACCTTTCTTTTATTGAATTAATTGTTACCCTAAAATTGAATTTAACAAGTACTGCATATGATGATAAAATAAATAATTTTAGAAATTTTTTTTCAGTATGTGAATAGTGATTTTCAAGCTGTAAGAACAGTGATTTTCGGACTGTAAGAACAATGATTTTCAGACTGCATGGAAGTGATTTTCAGATTGTGAATAGTACTAACAGTGCGTACAGACTGCGTGAACAGTGATGACAGATTGGGGACAGTATTAAGACAATGTAACAAACAACAGTATTAACAGGACATGTACAGTGTCCAATAGAGTATGCGAATAGTGTAAAAACAAATTTTTTTATGTAGTATATCAAACTGTAGAATCTCACCTGAATTATCTTTACGATAGATAAATGAAATCTTGGATAAACTTGGATTGAGCTTAACTCGTGTTGATAACATGTTATAATAAAATCAAATTAGAAAAATCACTTTGTCGATACATATATTGTATAAGATCGTATACCAAATGCTCTCAGTTTGTGTTCCTTTCACAAGAAAAATGTCAGTACATTTGGAGAAAAACATTGCTTCTTTTTTATAGAATTGAGAAAATCTTTATAATTATTTATGTGAATGAATAAAAGAATATTAATGAGTGGACTTATCATACATGTCATTTATAATATTTAACAAAAAATTATAAATAAAGCCATTATTACATCCTGTTTAAGAGGAATACAAACACATTTGCGCAGTGCTCGGATAACGATAACAATCGGCACCATTTCCATTATTTCCACGGCTATTTTCTTGTTGCCACAGCAAATTTAGATCCCTTGCCCCTTTTACCCTCTTTTTTGGTTGTCATGCTTTCGGCTTTTTGCTTGGCCCAATTGCCTCATCCAGTTCATGAAAACAAGAAATAAACAAAGTAAGCTGTGGGGCCCACTCGTCCAGATCCATTAATCTCATCCTCTCGTACGATTCTTTCTCACAATTGCTGTAAATTGCTACATTTATTTTCACATACTAAAACAAATCAAAGCAAGTTCAAAGCTTCTAAGAGCATTTATAATGAATTTTCTAAATCATTTTCTATTCTTAAATTTGAGAAATTTGACAAAAAAATAATACATACAATGAATTTTTTATTTTTATCCCTATCCCTATATCATTTTCTATCATTCACTTTCTTTTTTAATTCTAAGGAATCATAATCCCATTCCATATATATATTTTACTCTTATTTTTTATTATTTCAAATTTTTTTAAAAAATTATTATTTAAAATAAAGTTTTTGAACTTTAGGAATTATAAATTTAAAAAATAAAAAAGATCATAATTTATTTTAAAAAATAATTTTTACTTAATATTAAATTCATTTAAATATTTAGTAACACAAAAAGTACAATAAAAATCAATATTAAAATTTATCATATGAAAATAAATATAAAAATAAATATAAAAATCAATATAAAAATCAATATAAAAATCAATATAGAGAATCAATATAGAGAATCTGTTGAATAAGCGAGTTGAAAATTGGATCTCTATTTAGAAGAAATTACAATATATCACTCTATTGTATGGATAGAAATAAAGAAACTGTTACGAATGATCTACTATTAACTATATAAGGATGCTTTCAACTTGTTTGTTCAATTTAAACGAAACAAACGACGCATATTGGCTTCGAACAGAAAACCACATTTTCATTGGTGGCTTGTGCTAAAGCTTGGTGTTCAGATATCCGATTGATAATATATCTATCACAAGATCCATCAACCTTTCGTGTTATTTTTCAAATTTTTATTATATTGATTATATTGTTTGAAGATGTCTAATTTCATGGGTAATTCAATGGATTATCGATTAATAGAGATTTTAGTTTCCATCAACCATAAGAAAGTGCAGAATTATGGGTAATTGATATTTTCAAAATCAATTTTTATTATTCAAGATTATGTTGTGAGAAAGAGATATTTTTGTCTAAAAAAATTCAAATGGATATAATATCTTGAAGGTATTATTTTTCTCCTTGAAAATAATTATCTCTGAAAAATATTTGTAAAATGGAAGCATTTAAATAAAGAGGGGGAAGAAGAAGAAACTTCACTGACGAATGAGTTCGGTGGACCCAATCATTTAAAAGGGCAAAAGTGACAATCGGCTTGAGTTTTGCTGTGGCAATAAGAAAACAATCGTGGAAATAGTAATAGTCTATATATTTTACTTAAAAGTAATCATAATAATTTGTTAAAATCGTTGATGTAAATTATTTATTATAATTATAATGATCTTTGTGATTAATTATTGTTCCGGTGAAAATTAAAGTTTTGGAAGAAGAGAGGGTTTGTAATTAAATTACTGGTTAATTAAACTAATGATTCAAGCAACTAATGAACTAACTAAGAATGTTAAGAACCAACTAAGAATGCAATGTAAGTTTCTTTAGGATGTAAATTATGGGAAACAAACATGGAAAATTTTCGTAACTTCATCTTAACTTAGGGATTACTCATTGATTGATTATTATTAAGATTTGTTATTATAATGATTGGTTTGATTATAGTATAAAGTCCTCTATATTACGTTCTTTAGAATGTTGATTAACAAATGAGAATGTATAATGGTGTGGTGCTATTGTAGACACGTCAGATTAATCCCCACTAAAATTATCAATGTAGATAGAATGAGTAAGGATCGATCCCACAAAGAATTGGAATGTATTAATCATTAATGATCAATTAGTTTAGAGACTGAGACGAACATTTCGTGGATTAGCAACAAAGGAAAGAAATGTAACATCAAATGCTTCCAAACCGAGCTATCTTGGGTGTGACAAGATGCCATCAGGTCGTTGATTTTCAGCATACCAGTACATTACAGAAGCAGTACGTTGAGTAGCGTACAACCTTTGCAATCTCAGGATAATAGAAAAATATCAAAGAACCTTCAAGGGTACCACCTTACCTTTATTAGTTCTCTTGTAACGACTTGAATTACAGACACAATATTCTGTTAAATTTGTATTTTCTTTCCAAAATAGCATTCATCGATTTTCACAAATATGGATCTTCATCATGACATCTTTAACAACTGTTGCAATTTCTTGGTGTCATAATATGATTTAGTTAAGACATTACCATCAAAAAGTATATCTTCGACCATTTCAAGTATATTATCAACAACTCTCAGTGGAAAATTGTAATCACGTTAGATTTTCATAACCCTAGCAGCAACAAATAATAGAGATTCCCTGCAGTCATTGTATAATGGCATCTCACCATTTCGCAACATTGAAAAAAAAAAATTCATATTGTGGAAGAGGATCTTCTGGAACATTGAATCCAACATTCTCATGCTCATTATCCATGTACACATGTCCGAATGGATCATGAACCATATTTCTAAAAGAGGAGTGTATGGGCTCTGTATTTGTTAAGGTAGAAGCACCATGCATAAAACCAGGATACTCAGGCTCCTCTCCATGATGTGTCCAACACTCATAACCCGGTTTGAAACCTCGTCTTTATAGATGTATTTTGACTTCATATATCGGTTTAAAAGGAACATTGACACATTTCACACAAGGACACTTCAAGTATCCTGGAGAGTTGAAAGGATTGTGTGCAATTACAAACTCAATGAACTCATCAATCTTGAAAATGAAAATAGAAGATAACATGTTTCCAATCAATCTCTCATACATCCATTGTCTATTGGCCGACATACTTTATGCATTTGATAAAAATTCCATCTTTTCAATTAAAAAAAAATCTCTTAACACAAAAAATAAACTATGAAAAGAGATTGAGGGAGAGAAACTAAAATAATCACCATGAGTGAAGCACTAATTAATTAAACAAAAGTTTGGACTCTAAATCCAACATAAGCTTCAAATGGGTGACATTTTTCATCTTTACTAAAAAAAACTACTAAGCAGATACATATGTGCTCATGAATTTACAGTTCGCTAGCTCTGATTTAGAGAAACAAGTAGGAGTAAAAGGATTGCGAAAGATGAACGAAAACAAGTTCGATTGGGGCTGGTCAGATTTGTGTTCACCTCACATATACATCCAATCCAATTAAACCTAGAAATTTATATAATTTAATGACCACAACTACATAAACCAGATCAAATTAAATCTGTTCACCTCAAAGTGTGCGATTTAACTCAAGGGGAAAAAAGCGAACTCAAACACAATGGCCGAACGCATACACCACCACAGTGACTAAAGAAACATAGATGAATAAACAAGTTTGCGACTATAAGATACCGAATTAACGACTATCACCTTTTTTCCACGAAGTTCAACTTCCAAATCTGCAATTCTCCGTTGAATTGCAGCAAACTCTCTCAGTATCTTTAATAAGTCATCGTCCTTCTCCCCACTGCCAGAAGCCGCACTTTGAAGATTTTCCTATAGAAAATTAACATGGTGAATTACCATATCACCATAATCAAATTTAGTGCAACAGACTAATTGAAATATGCTTATTAAGCTTGTTTTTTTTTTTTTTTTTTTTTTTGACAAGAATTGGTGTTGCCATCCACAAAAAAGGCACATTACTGACAATAAAAACTATTTTTTTTTTACTCAAAAGAGCATTAAGAACATTTTTATAACTCAAAATATCATCGGAAATTTCATCGAAATGCATCCTAACTTCTTCAAAACTTTCAAAATCTCCATAAACACTTCAAAGTATATAGCTTTATTTTCATGGAATGCCAAAACCTCTCTTTATATGGCCATATCTGCATAAAAACCATAGAAAGAGCAGTAACAACGTCCAATACACAAAACTAAACTACAACATAAAAGAACACAACTTAAAACATGCTAAACAAAGAAACTTAGCTTAGAAAACTATAAGTATATTTATGCTCATCATATAACCAACTTAATCGCTTAACCTAAAATATCAAAAGAGAATGTATATGTTATACTAAGAAATTCAAACAAGGAACTTATCAAACATTCATCAATAATAAAAGACGTTTATATATCAATTCAGATTCTAATAAGTTCTAATCATGTAATGAACAGAAGAGAATGTATCAAAACTTGATTAGTTTGCACTAATGTGATTGAAAGAGAACAATTTAGGTAGATCAATTCATAACATAACCTACGTGATGAATCCAAGTGATATTATGCTTCTATCGTGTTAAATTTCAAACCTTTAGCATCAATCATGTATAAAACGAATCTAATTTTATTTATATAGATAATCTCATAATCCCATCGCAGGGATTTTGTTATTAGGTTTCCTACTTATAGATCTACTTACTCATAGAAAGAATTACCATCAAAATCACCAATAAACATGCAATCTTCAAACTAAGAAAGAATAAAAAGAATGTGACACTTGTTGTAAATAGTGATCTTCGATGATTACAACTCAAATCCAAAATAGTGCAAGCGTAAAACCTTGATGTAATCTCCAAAACGAGATAAAACTATGAAATTTAAGAGAAAACCCTAGCTAGGATGATCAAAATCTATGCTAAAAGAACTCTTCTACAACGAAGCATAGCATAAGCATTTATAGAAAACTAATATATTAAACCCTAGTAAATCTGGTAAAAACAACATAAAAATATCGAGAATATCTTTTGGTTAACTCACGTTACGGTCGTGACTAAGGCTATCATGCCCTTGACCAAGCGTGACTGACGAATCTTCAAAATTCTATGACCGTCACGACTATGACCACCCACGTCACGCCTGTGACGGGGTCTTCTAGCACACTGTCTTGAAATCTGCATTCGTCATGATCGTGATGAGGCATGTCATGCCCGTGACCCAGCATAACTAATTAAATTCTTGATATTCTTTATTTTCTTCGCTGTCGCGATCGTGATGGACTTCGTCATGGTCGTGATGCATCATAAATACATCAAAACAGCTTCGAATCAGTCCAAAACGATCACGAATATATTCATATATATCAAATACGACTTCACGGTTCAAAATGTCATAGAAAACTTTGTCGAAACACATTCAAACTCTCCAAAATATTCACGATTGATAAAAATAACTTTGGTCCATTTAGCAACTTGTAGATGCTACTATACAAAACCTTATCAAAACACACTGAAAATGAGACTCGAATAAACAAATACAATCCAATCCGTACGATCATCCTTTGTACACTACAAACATCCTTAACCTTCTCGGCCACGATGGAGCTTTTCCTGCACACTTTGATATTGATCCGTATCTTATACACAACGAAAACATATTTAACAATGTAATGCCCCGATTTTCAACTTCTTTTCTGAAAATCCTCGTGGCATTACTGCCGCTAGGGTCCCACAAACCCTACCCAGGCAATTCAACTTAACTCGGTTTAGAATAAATCCAAATGAAAATATACTTAAAGTATTATCAAACTAGATCCACAAGTTTACTTATTTATTAAATATTAAAGCAGCAGAAACTTAGAAATGTTGTCCCAAGCATTAATATTACAAATATGATCATAACTTAATCAAAATTCGTCCTCAAGTCTTGCACTTGAAAAGATAAAAATCAAGAAATAGAAGAAAAGTAACGCCGTGAGCTATACGAGCTCAGCAAAGTGCCGGCCCCCTTTTCAGGGGAAGCACAAAAAGGAAAGAAGAGAGAACAATCTGTCCTGAAACCATAACAAAATCAGTCATGCAATTAACATTCATGACAGACCACAAATACCCTCTTGTTAACACTGTGACCTTGGCCAAACATGTAAATCCATAGCTTTTTCTAGAAACTTTAAGTCCGAGGTCACTCGAAATAGGGGATCAACCTGTAACGACGCCCAAGGGTCTCCTGCAGCGAGATATCCCACAACCTGACAACCTCACAGGGTTGTCTATGTGTATAAGATGATTAGTCGTAACTACTCATCCTTTTACAGTTTAACCTGACATCTTCCCCAGGTCACATTGTAACAACTCAGTAGTATCAACAAACTCAGAGTTTAACCTCACCTCTCATGAATTCATTCCTTTTTTGCATGTTCCTCTTTAACATGACATCATTTATAGGATTAATTTGTATTAACCCTATCCTTTTGTTCATTATCGTGTGCCAAACCTTGTAAACCTAGCACTTGTCTTTATCACATCTATATATATATATCGTACAGGGTTATCGGAGAAAAACCTACCCAAATCCTAGCATTAGGACTATCAATATTAGGTTATCATGAACTGCGATAAGCTACAAGTGCTACCATACCATCATACAATAACACGGAAATGCAAATATAACACAGCACAACATCACACAGCGCACAGGGTAAAACTACCCATCACGCATTAATATACAACTAGTATATTAACATGTATCGCAATCCAAACCAGAAATCTAAACGTTACCTTTTTATTGTAATTTTCTCACACGCACGCTCAACTTGTTCTTTATGTCTCAACGGAATGAATCTCCAAATCCTATATCATGGTATGATTCACATATTAGTACATTCGTTTATTCGCGTTACGGTATTAAACATGTTTATTCATACTTCGTGCAAAACCATTAGTGCTAATTGTGAGTGTTTGCAGTTATTTTGGGATCAAAACGATCATTCTCAATCCAAAAGGTTCTGAGATGACATCCCGACCTTTAAGTCGGATATCCCAACCTCTGGAACGGGTGTCTCGGTGTCTGGAATGAACGTTCCTGCCTTGGAAGTAAGCTTCTCGGCCTTTGGAACGAGTATCCTAAATTTTGTCCATCTTGACCTTTCGTCGTATTTAAATCTATAACTTATTATATACAACTCTAACACTTATTCCGTAAAATTCGATAGAAACTAGACTTCATGATCTTTCCATTGACATAAAGTTTCCATCATAACACCTTATCAATAATAGTAGTTAATTAGTTCAAGTTTATATTTTTGTCGCAGAACAAAAACGGATTCCGTCGCAGAACAAGCTGAATGCAAGAAATTTTTGTTCAGATTTTTGGTAAGTGTTCGGGAGACAGTTCTTTGCGACGGAACCCGTCGTAGAACACTTTGAAAAAGTTATATATCACAAGGATGCGACGGATTCTGTCGCATCATTGTTTGGAACGCAGTGTGCTGCGACGGAATCCGTCCCGTGACAATTACGAAGTGTTGTTTTAAATTTGTTCGGGAAAAATACAACGATTAATGTTATAAAATTAAAAAGAACATTTAACACCAAATTTTGTGCTATATATTATGCATTGATTTATCATACCCAAATTATAAATATATTAAAAATATACGAAACATTAATTGTAACATAATTAGAGATTCGATCATTTGTTATCTTGTAAACAATGATATAGATAATTTATATATCGTTTATTTGACATTGATATTTGGATATTGAATGTACCGTTTAAAAGCTCGGACATACGGTTAGCTTATTGGAAGGGTTTGGGGTTAGGATAGGGTTTGGTTTAGGGTTTAGGATTTATGTCTATTCAAGATAATTAGGTCGGACATACATTTAACTATGTTTATTCAAGATAATTAGGTTATGTTTATAATTTATGATTCCGTCACATAACTAGGTTAAATTTTAAAAATACCGTTGTGCGACGGAATCCGTCGCATAAGGGTATTTTAAAAAAAACAAACCCGTCGCAATACTAGGTTTGTATAAGGTATTTGACGACGGAATCCGTCGCAAACCTTGGTTAGTTTTTTCAGTTACAACGGATTCCGTCGCAAAAATCTACATATATCTATATATATATATTCAATGGCCTATCCCCTTCCTCCCATTTCTTCTTCCTTTCCTCTCTTTTCTCTCCAGCCGGCCGCCCCAGTCTCCTCCCGCCACCGTCGCACCGAACGCTCCCAGCCTCCCCCTGCAACCTCCCCCTTTCCTCCGCCGCACCGAACCGCCCCCAATTCCCCCTGCCACTGTACGCGCGGTGTCCCGTTGTCCCACCGTCCCCGCCTCGCCAGAAGCTTCCAGCTCGCTGCCCTCGCTGCCCGCCTTGCCGGACTGTTGTGCCCCGCCGCCCTCGCTGCCTGCCTCGTCGGACTGTCGTGGCCCGCCGCCCTGCCCTGCTCGCCACTGACCTGCCCCGCCGGACTGCCCCGCTGCCCTGCACTGATCGCCGGATTGCCCATCGCCACTGACCTTCCCGCCTGACTGCCAGCCTCGCCGTGGTTCGAAGTTAGTCTTTTTCCTCTCGCATTTGCTGTGTTCCCATGTGGGCTTATTTCACTTGATCTCATGTGATAGTTCTTGTGCTGTCTTGAATTTCTCGGACTTATCCTGCCTGTGTTGTTTATCACTGAGTGTGTTATATTATCTTTGTAGATTGTAATGTCAATGTTAACTCATATCACTCGGCTACGAATTTCTTAGCTCCTCTGCACTTGTTGTTGAAACATGTGCAAGTTGGTTCCAATATGGATAATGCAGGATACACTAAGATAACTTGTACATGTGTTTTTGCTGATACATATTTGTCCTGGCTGTCAAAATTTATTTAAATAAAATACCAGCATCTTGGTTTGATGTAAGAAAGTTTAGATCTTTCAATTTCACGGAATAACACGAGTTAAAATGTTATGGTTATTCAGTGCTACATTATCGAAAACGTTTAAACTGGTTAAACAATCTCAAAACCACTTGTCACAACATTGTGACCAATTAATTACAGCTTATTCATATCAAAGCCAATTTTTTTTTCTTTTTCTTTTGTGCAGAAGCTGATACCATAGGTTGAAATTATCTATGTCAGATTGTGACCATGTATGCAACTTAGTCCATTATCTATGTCAGAAGCTGATACCATAGTGTTGCTGATGAGAAATCTTTTGTATCAACACATTCCCCGCTCAAGATTAGTCAGACGATATAGGATAGTAATATCATTCATAAGAAAGCCTTAGTGACACATTGATTATTGATAAATAGTTTAGGATTAATGTTTTGCAAACTCCTTTAACATTCTGCACTCATTTCCGTGCTCATCATAATTATTGTCTATAAATCAACTTAGCATTACGTATTGCCTATAAGTTACACTAAGAAAAATGCAACTAATGTTATATATTAATGTAACTATCATAACCTATTGATTGCCTATTGATTGAAAACAATTAAAACCAAATCAACTTAAGGTCGTATATAAGTTAGTATACAAATAAGTTACATTTTGCTTATAAGTTATATCTTGTAAAATGCAGCAAATGTTGTCCATCAATTAATGCTTCATATTTGATTTAATACAGAAATTAGACTGATATGGAGCTGTATCGATCTTGGATATACCAATGATTGGATGGACGACACTTGAATCCCTGATTTATTGAAGGGATCAAAGAGTTTGTACAGAATGCTCTTCAACACAACGAGGGTCGTTTTCCTAGACGTTTAAGATGTCCTTGTACAAAATGTAAGAACGGGAGAATTCAAACGGTTGATGATTTAAAGTATCACCTAATTACTAGGGGATTCAGGAAGAATTATTATGTTTGGGTGTATCAC
>JAOVYX010022693.1:0-14315 GCA_035668315.1 Drosera spatulata
TGTAAACGGAGGTGTCGGGTGCGAGCAACCGAAGCAACCTTCCCGCCACTTAACCTAGCCCCCGAATCCAAAGTTTCAGACGAAGACCAGTCCTTATCCAAACCCTTCCTAGTTGGGGATCAACTAGGTGGCGACTCCGAAGAGCCGCATCGCCGACGGTGAGCATTCCCCTCGTGTGACGGATCGGGCGCGCTCACACCCAGAAATCATCCAGAGAAGAAACAGGACGATGGTCACGATCGTGACCAGGCTCGTCATGATCGTAACGTAACTTAACTGAAAGAAATTTTAAGATTTTTACGCGATTTTCTCCAGATTTCTTAGGGTTTTGATATTTTTCTATAACTATACTATGTTGTGTTCATTTTTATCATCAGGTAGTCGTTCTTAGCAGTCGTTTTTAGGATTTAGATTAGATCTCAAAACATTATATTCCTCGTTCGTGTTGCTCGGATTGGATTTACAAAGTTGTTACCTTTGGATTATTAGTTTGAAGATCTCTTTCATTGGGTGGTAAGAATTTTCATTGATTATTTATGCACTTTAGTCATTTGATTCAATCTATATTTGTCGTGATGATTACCTTTGCATGTTTCTCAATGTTTGTGTGACTTTTCAATATCATGTCTAAGCAATTAGTGTAATGTTCATAGGAATCCACGTGACATTAATGTCGCTGGGGGCCACTGCCCCAGCTAGGCATACTCATCAGATTCCTACCTTAGTCATAAATATTAAACTAAGTTTATTTATACATCATTAGTTTAAAAATTTTAATTGCACTTAATCATAACTCAGAATATCACCTTCACCGTGGAATTTACATCTCTTTCTAAGATTAGAATACCTTTCACACATAATTTATATCTAACATCAAATCTTACATCACACTTTTTCTCCAAGTCTTGCTCCTGTAACAAAGAGAAGAAAAACAACACACAAAAAAAAAAAAAAAAAATAGATGCCGTAAGCTCTAGGATGTCAATAACGTGTCGGCCCCCTTATCAGGGGTTATACGAGAGAAGAAGGTAAGAAAAGAAAAGAGGAATGATCACTTGGATCCTTTATTCCATCACTATGGAACTATCATACCAATATGACATTCACAATTATTATCACAAGTATACCAGTGATTCATCCTAGTCACATAAGCACATTTAACATCACGTAATAACGCTCGAAATCACACGTCAATCGACACTCCAGGCATCATCAATGTCATTTACTACCGTTATATCCTTTATGGTATAACAGTCAAGACCTCCATATCAAACAAAGTGAGACAATGACACTATGACACGACAAGTCCCTATTCCAAGTCTCACAAACTGCTGCACTCAGCAGTTCACTCCAAACTTTGTTATATTTATCATCATGTCAATCATGCAGAGACGATAGACAATAATTACCCTCAATGTTATAATTATGGCCTTGGTGAAATTTATTTAATTTCATAAGTAAGCATTCTTCACCTTTAGTAAAAGGGACATCCGCGAAAGGAGATCAGCCAAACAGGAACTCAGGGTCTCCTACAGTAAGATGCTCTCATACCAAAATGACCTCACAATGTCGATGAAAGAATATCACCATCAAATCATTGTATAACATAAACGACGGACACAACGTTTTTTATGTTTTATACCACGGAGTTATCTCATCAATTAATGGATTTACACTTCTTTTACACATTCACCCTCATTATACCAGCAAACAAAACATAGCACACACCATGCAACAACACTCCACAGCACTCGGTATTTAGCACACAGCACAGAGCAGTTACAGTCAATATTTTACGTCAGTCACAGTTAGTGACTACGTCCAAAGTTTGCAATGCATATTATTATACTTATGGTATAATATTATGTATCGTCACACACAATAATTCTAAACGTTGTCTTTTATCACAGTTCTTCACATGCACACGTTTAGCCTCGTTCTTAAGTGACAACGAGTAGCGTCTTCGAATCCTATAATATAATAGGATACTCGTATTAAGACACACCATTGTGAATGATTATTCACGCTATGGAGTTAAGTATATTTGTTCGTACTTCTTGAAAAACTGTCATAGTAATATTATGTAGTGATGTCAAACTTTGAGAAAATCTTTGATATTTATTTTGATAGTCTATGATGATGATTTTATGTATTTATCATCATTAGAAGTGTTTGTGAACATTTAAAATTGTTTCGGGGTTAAAACGGTTCATTCTCGGATTCTGTCCAACATGATCCTTTGATACGTTTAAATCTATAACTTCTCATATAAAACTCCAAGATTATTTCGTAAAATTTTACGTAAACTAGACTTCCTAATCTTTCCACAGAATTAGAGCTTCTATCACGAAACTTTGTCAATAATAAAAGTTTACTCGTTCAAATTTATATTTTCTATAGATCAGACAATTTGACATTTCTTCACTAATCAACTCATAACTCCTTACATATAACTTCTAATCTTGATTTTTAAACTGTTCTGTAAACTAGACTTTAAGACCTTTTCATTGATATAATTCTCATTTTCTAACTCTTTCTATGTAATTCCAGATCAAGATACAAACTCAATCCCTGTAACCAGTTTTTACAGATTAACATATCCGTACGTTTTGATTTATATCTTGAGATTCACAAGTTCAAATAATGATTTATCAACTTCATTAGAAAATAAATATATGAGGCTTCAACATACATTAAAATTCAAATTTATCTTAGAACCTATAATTTTGCACAAGGTTTCTAATCATCGTATAATTATCACAAAGCTCACTTCACTTACCAAGTTCAACTATGGTGTGTACGAGCTCCAACGGATGATGATTTAGACCGGGCGAAGTGCTTGATGATGAGGCCGAACTTTGGCCACGTTACTTCTCTCCGTGGGTCCATGAGAATATAGAGAGCTAGTCGGAGGGGAGAAAGAGAGGGGATAATGTTACATTGAAATGAAGTGAGAAGAGATGAAGAGAAGAGGATGTCGATAGTGGAATACTTAGGAAAAGTTATGAATGAGGAGAAGTGGAGAAAGAAGTGGCCGAGGAAGTGGAGGGAAAATTTTAAAAATCACGAGCGGTATTAAGCCCCTCATATTTATGTGTTTGGATTTAATTTTATCCATATTTAACGTATTTTGGTCATAATTTTGACAAATAAATTTTATAATCCTGTCAAATAAATTATAATGTCCAATAATATTTGTTTTTATTAATTATCGAGATAATAGTTTATCGTAACATTTTTGAGGTATTACGATCTTTCCTCGTTGCAAAATTTTCGTCCTCGAAATTTGTCTCATCTCCCAGTGTCACTTAGTTTGTAGTAAACCTCTCATCGTCATCATTAATCCGATAATAACAATGCACTCTAATAGCAGTTTTTCATTTGTGCATCTAGTAGTTTCTCAATCACTATTAGATTGTAAATATTGAGGACGTAACATCTATAAACCCAAAGCATCACAAAGTATTCTTCAAAATATTGATGCAACCTGTATAAGTGCACATCTCATTATTTTGTTTTTCACATTTCTATCCTTGAATTCGAGCTCACCAGTTTTATCTGAAGTCGACAACAAATCTTTAACCAGATAATACTCAACTTTTCTGATGAATATATCATACAAAATTCTATGGAACTCCGAATTCTTAGCTTATCTTTCTAATTAAACATACAGTTTATTAATACCTTAATGACAATGATAAGCAATAGCTTCCTCATTGGATGTCTTCCATAGTGTGGTAGAGTTCAGTACATCTTAGCACCTTCATAATCTTTCAAATCATTTACAGTATAACATCTAATATTGAGCTTTCTTGTACATATCATTTTTTGAATTTGGAGCACAAGGTTTGTACCCAAAGGATTGTTCCTAAGATGAAAATCGCGACAAGCCTACCAAACAGTACTTGTCACGTGAAACTTCATTACATTGCATAGGCATAACCTTGGTGCCATTCAAATCATTATGATTCAGCTTAACTTCCAACATCAAGAATTTATCACAAATCATCTTAATCTCACTCTTGGTTATGCATGAATCAGCTACTTGTAACCATCGGATACCTAAATTCTTGCATAATCTTTATTTGTACGCATGATTAAACCGAACAATACAGTTTCATATGTTGGGATAATCTTCAAGCCCAAAATGCCTTATGCACATTAGTCTTGACAGTCTTATCCTAACAAAAACATAATATCCAGAACGATTCATATATAAACCTCAGGCTCTGTGACGCCCCGGCCAAATCCTTGCTACAGGGTCGTCACCAAGAACCGCTCGCGAGGCTGACAACTGACCCCACAGACCAACACTAGTCCTTTCAGTGCGCTTTGGCCTAACTCGCGCACGCCTTAGGAAACTTCCTAGGAGGTCACCCATACTCTCCGTTAAGCATGCTTAACTGCGGAGTTCTAAAGTGATAGGCTACCGAAAAGGAAGGTGCACCTTGTTGGTATAGGTAGTACTATCAAACCATTTAAGTCTTTCCTTGGGGTATTACATACACCCCCACTTAAAGAACGCAACGTCCTCGTTGTGACTTCAAGCACGACACACAGCCCCAGAACCTTCCCACGCAGTCACAGGGTTGCTCTGATACCATACTGTAACGCCCCGGCCAAATCCTTGCTACCGGGTCGTCACCAAGAATCACTCGCCAGGCTGACAACTGGCCCCACAAACCAACACTAGTCCTTTCAGTACGTTTTGGCCTCACTCGTGCACGCCTTGGGAAACTTCCCAGGAGGTCACCCATCCCAGCATTACTCTCCGTTAAGTACACTTAACTGCGGAGTTCTAAAGTGATGGGCTACCGAAAAGGAAGGTGCACCTTGTTGGTATAGGTAGTACTATCAAACCATTTAAGCATTTCCTTGGGGTATTACAGGCTCAAAGACCATATTTAATTCAACTCATAGTTTCTCAAGTCCTCTTTATTATCTCCAATTCTGGATTATATGATACCACATTGTCTAGACAAACAGCTGGTACTACTTTGATAAGAGAAAGATGTTCTTTCCTTATGCTTTTTTTAAGAACACGATATACTATTCGCTTGTAAACGACAACATCTCAAAGACAAGTCCAACCGAAATCTTTAGGTCTCGATAGCCATAAATATAAAAGACGGTCATCGCATGTTTTCATTACACATTGATATGGCAAGATTTGTCACAATTTTAACACAAATACAATCGATTGATTTTAGTTTATCAATCCTTTTGTCTGGGTTTGATTTCAACCCCAACCAACCAATAATCATCCAGCCATATCACAGTGAACATAGACCATAACTTGTTTATGTATGGCCACACAAAATATTATGAATGACTATCTCCATTGTCAAAGAGGTTTTCACCGATTTAAAAAACAGCTATAGTTTATTATGCATCGACACTCGTAAGTAACAAGTAAACCACACAGAAGTACGCAACCAAAGAGCACACATGAAACATATTTCCAAAGCAGAACACTCAAGCGGTTCAAGCACAAAAAGAGTGAGTGTACAACTCTTATTTCTTACTTTCACTGTTACTCCCGGAACACTTTTCCTCAATATCATTTGATGACACAACACTTTACTGTTATGTATTCGATTCATTTTTCTCTTCCATACTTTCATTTATAAGAGCATCTCTGTGAATCTTAAGGCTTCTTCATTTATAATAGTAGCATTGTTAGAGTATATAAAGTTTTATATTTGATCATTACTCCCAGTAGATCAACCATCAAAATGTGAAATTTTATTAATATCGCATAACATCATCTTACAGCCTCATCTATACCCAAATATTGTAGTGTTGGAGCATTTGCAATGGTTTTCCTAAACAATTCCTTATTCCCAAATATAGGAAATTTGGTGAAAATTAACTCACCCAACTGATTTTCTATTAAAGCCCTAGAAAATTAAGATCAAATAAATATTAATGAATATAAAAAGAATTGTGATCAAATAATAATTGTAATTGATAAACATAGCGAGAATATGCGTTTCCTCCTTATATAATAAATTAAAAGAGATAAACGAATCTCATTTCAAAATTTTAAGACGTAACGTTACGTTCATAACATTAAAACTTGTCACGAAGTTGGGATGACTTTTGTCGTGGAAAAATTTGAAAAATTATATATTGATTAAAAACATGGTTTTTCGAGCGTGGAGGTAAAATTTGAGCGAAGGCTATGGGAAATATAAGAGTAATTAATCCTACGTTTAGACAGAACGGGGATGTTTTTTTCTTTTTTTGAACTACCCCACAATTCTTTTTCCTTCCCTTTTCTTCTCACTTACCACCCATTCTCCCGCATAACCCACTCCCGGCCACAATAACCACGGCACTCCCTTTCGCACTCCCTTCCACCCAACCTCAGCACAAGGGAGTCCAGGAAGCAAGCACACCTCTCCTCTCCTCCTTCCTTCTCTTCAGCAAATCATTCTCCCTCCTTCTTAGTTTTTATCAATCAAACCAAGCTCTGAGGCTCACGTAGCTAGACTTGTTGGACTCAGAAGGGTGTGGTGAGTACAAGAGGGGGAAGGAAGGAACTCAAGGACGAGGAAACGAGCAAACGGTGCTTCACACGTCAAAGAAAAGCAAAACAAGCTCAAATGTTATGTTTATGAAGTTTTAGATCATTTGGGATTGAATTGGTTGGGTAAAACGCAAAAACTAATAAACCAGTGTGTATCCGTTCTTGAATAGCTTTGATATTCTACATTAGAACGTATTTCTACCCCATTAAAATCCTGATTCAGCAAATGAGTATTGAAACAAAGTTGTATAGAATTTCTTGACGTTTCTAATGAATCAAGAATCACTCAATTTGGTTAAGAAACGAAGAAGTTATGCGCATTCGAAATTAGGCCTGAAAATCTAAAAAACCTGTCAGTTCACAGCCCGAATTCAATCGCGGCCGCGACAAGACTTGTAGAGGCCCCAACGACTCTCAGCCAGTCCAGGAATATATTTTTCGACGTATTTATGTGTCGTATCAAGTCGTATACCCTTTATGACTACTAAAATACAGTATTTAGACAAGAAAACATAGGAAAATACGCGTTTGATTGTATAAAAGGCCAAGAATACAAAGTTGAATAAAAGTACGTAGTAGTTTACGTATTTGTACGATATACGTAAATACGCGAAAATAACGAAATGTACGTAAAAATACGTAATGACGTAGTAGACGTATTTGTGGACGTATAATACACATGAATATGTAGAAATAATGAAATATATGAAAGAAATATCTAGTAACGAAACTTATACTATGCATGAACTGAGACATAAACTGTTTTTCCTTTGGTATAAAGTAAACAACCCGAGACTCACATACAAGGTAAGGTTTTGATTCCTGGTTTGGATGGCGATACATGTTAATATACTAGATGTATATTAACGCGTGATGGGTATTTTTGCCCTGTGCGCTGTGTTATGTTGTGCTGTGTTATGTTTGCATTTTCGTGTTATTGTATGATTGTATGATAGCACTTATAGTTTATCTGTAACGTCCAGATTTTCAAGTCCTTTTCTGAAAACCCTCGTGGCATTACAGCCGCTACGGTCCCACAAACCCTAGCCAGACAATTCAACTTAATTCGGTTTAGAATAAATCCAAATGGAAATACACTTAAAGTTTTATTAAACTAGATCCACAAGTTTACTTATTTATTACATATTAAAGTAGCAGAAACTTAGAAATGTTGTCCCAAGCATTAATATTACAAACATGATCATAACATAATCAAAATCCGTCCGCAAGTGTTGCACCTGAAAAGATGAAAATCAAGAAACAGAAGAAAAGCAACGTCGTGAGTTATACGACCTCAGTAACGTGCCGGCCCCCTTTTCAAGGGAAGCACAAAAAGAAAAGAAGAGAAAACAATCTGTCTTGAGACCACAACAAAGTCAGTCATGCAATTAAAATTCATGACAGACCACAAATACCCTCTTATTAACACTGTGACCTTGGCCAAACATGTGAATCCATAGCTTTTTCTAGAAGCTTAAAGTTCGGGGTAACTCGAAACAAGGGATCAACCTGTAACGACGCCCAAGGGTCTCCTGCAGCGAGATATCCCACAACCTGACAACCTCACAGGATTGTCTACGCGTATAAGATGATTAGTCGCAACTACTCATCCCTATACAGTTTAACCTGACATCTTTCCCAAGTCACAGTGTAACAACTCAGTAGAATTAATAAAGTCGGAGTTTAACCTCACCTCTCATGAATTCATTCCTATTTTGCATGTTCATCTTTAACATGAGATCATTTATAGGATTAATCTGTATTAACCCTAACCTTTTATTCATTATCGTGTGCCAAACCTTGTAAACCTAGCACTTGTCTTTATCACATCTATATATCGTACAGGGTTAACGAAAAAAAACCTATCCAAACCCTAACATTAGGACTATCAATGTTAGGTTATCATGAACTGCGATAAGGTACAAGTGCTACCATACCATCATACAATAACACAGAAATGCAAACATAACACAGCACAACATCACACAGCGCACATCCAGATCAGAAATCTAAACGTTACCTTCTTATTGTAATTTCCTCACACGCACGCGCTCAACTTGTTCTTTACGTCTAAACGGATGGAATCTTCAAGTCCTATATCATGATATGATTCACATATTAGTAGATTTTTTTTGTTCGCATTACGGTGTTAAACATGTTTATTCATACTTCGTGCAAAACCATTAGTATTAATTGTGAGTGTTCGGAGTTGTTTTAGGATCAAAACGATCATTCTCTGTCCAAAAGGTTTTGAGATGGCATCCCGACCTCTAAATCGGATATCTCGACCTCTGGAACGGGTGTCTCGGTGTCTGGAATGAACGTTCCTGCCTTTGAAGTGAGCTTCTCAGCCTTTGGAATGAGTATCCAAGATTCTGTCCATCTTTACCTTTCGTCGTATTTAAATCTATAACTTATTGTATACAACTCTAAAAAATAGTCCGTAAAATTTTACAGAAATTAGACTTCATGATCTTTTTAGTGACATAAATTTTTCATCATAACATCTTACCAATAATAACAGTTAATTAATTCAAAATTATATTTTTTGCTAGTTCAGACAGTTTGACTTTACTTCATTAATTAGTTCATAACTCTCTACATACAACTTTAAATAATTATTGATAAATTGTTTTGGAAACTAGAGTTCCATACCTTTTCATTGATATAAGGATTTCTTTTAAAACTTCCTATATAATTTTATATAAAGTAACGAATTCATCTCTATAACCAGTTTTTACAGATTAACATATCCGTATGTTTTGATTTATAACTTAAGATTCTCATCTCTGAATCATGATTTATTAACTTTTATAGAAACTAAACATATGAGGATTCAACATATATTAGTGTAAATTTTTCATAAAATCTCTAACCAAAAAGATTAATTTCTCTCAGTGGTGGTAAAAATGTCCCGAAACTTCAATAATTTTTTCAGATTTTCTGTACTGACTTCAAATGGGCATAATTTTCTCGTTTCTTAACCAAATTTTGTGATTCTTAATTTATTGGAAAATTTTAGAAGTCCTTTAAAACTTTGTTTTAAGACTCATTTGCTGAATCAGGCTCTAACTAGGGTCAAAATGTGTTCTAATATCGAATGTCAAAGCTGTCAAAGAACTGATATGGTTGATTTGTAAATTTTTCATGTTTTACCCAATCAATTCAATCCCAAATGATCTAAAACTTCATAAACATAGCATTTATTTAGTTATTTTCATGTTTGTTCATTTTTAGGCTTGTTTGATACATAAAATCATAGGTTTTCAGGTCTCACGAGTATAACTCGTCTTTTAGCTCATAAACGCATTTCAACAATCCGTCGCTTGTTTTCCTTACCGTTTCTTTTGTTATTAGCTACAAATGGACTGTATGAGACTACGCTATGAGAGTTGCAGTGCGTACCCTCTTGTTAAATGGTTTTGAGCCAGGTTTGACTTATTATGGCTAGCTGGTTCCACTCTTCCTTGTTTTGTGACTCGTGTCCCCCTCTCTCGGTCTATTCTCCTTCCTCTGATGATGATCCTCCCTGCGTCTTTGCCTTCTCTACCACCTTGTTGTGTTACTTGAGCCAAAAGAAAAATAAGGAGAAGAGAGAACAAGAGGAAGAAGAGAGGGACTGAAGAGGAGAGTGAGGGAGTCTTGGTGTTGATGTTGGGTGGAGAAGTGATGGGCTTGATAGTGGAGTGGGTGTAGTGGGCTTGGTGGTGTAGTGGGCTTGGTGGAAGAGTTAAACGTAGTGGGTTTGATGGTGCAGTGGGTACAGTGGGAGGAAAAGAAAGGGAAAGGGGAGTTGGTGGGATAATTTAAAAAAACATCCCCGTTTCGTTTAATCACAGGAACAGTTAATCCCACATCACCCATAGCCTTCGCTCAAATTTTACCACCACGCTCCAAAAATCATGTTATTAATTAACATATAATTTTCCAAATTTTTTCGCGACAAAAGTTATCCCAATTTCGTCACAAATTTTAAAGTTATGAGCGTAACGTCACGTCTCAAAACTTTGAAACGAAATTCGTTTCTTATTTTTAATTTATTGCAAAAGAGAAGACACATATTTTCGTTACATTTATTAATTTTCGAACTATTATTTGATCATAATTTTTATATTTATTTGATCGAAATTTTCTGAGGCTTTACAATAATAGTTCGACAAATATGATGGTTTAGAAAAAAATATTGAAGGAGATAAAAATTACTATCACATTTGTTAAAATCCATGTCACAAAGGCAAATTTTTATCAAGTAAAGATAAATCATATAATCCTTTATGATTCGAAATATCTTGCATATCATGGTTCATATTTTTTAGGTTGATTTATTAAGTATCACAAACACAACTCAGGTAAAAAAACACAATTCAAAATAATGTTTTGATGGTTTGAAGCAACTACTTACCTGTCTTTTACAACACAAAAGCATTTTCCACAAATATTTTTAGTTTTGATAAAAACTTTCAATAAACTTTAAACAACGATGATTTATACTCAAAGATGTAGCATATACGTATTTTATACTATTTTATATGTATGAATATAAGTCTTGTTTTAATATTAAATCACGTCTGATCGTCCCGTAACATGTATTAGGTTGAAGCACGTAACTTACATAGCCATTGATATTTCATGATAAATTTACAAAAAAGTACATTTGATTGTCGTTACACGCGTGTCAAACTTTACATCGACACACGTGCCAAGTCAATCCGTTACATCCTTTATGGGACGGAGGGGGTATTGTTTAAAATTATGTTTTTTCTATTATTATATTTAAGATAATAATATACTTCAACATGTAAATATAATGTCTCTCTATATATATTAAAAATGATATAGGTAACGGATTATTCGTCGATATCAGGTATTTTGGATACTCGTTGGTATCGGGTCAAGTTAGTGGCAGGTTTGACAATACTCATATTCGTCTCAAACTTGTTTCAAGAAATTCGGATATCTCCGAACCCAAATCCGATCAAAACGAATTTTGTCCGATTTGACCGGATTCGTTTTGAGTACATCCATGGGATGGAGTTAGTCGCTGTTAGTAGGTTAGTACAGTAAAACATAATCGAAATTTGAATTAGAATGAGATGCAACCCTGAACAGTGACGTCAAGGCAAGGAAATATCCCTCTGTTCTTAAAAATTTATCATCCCATTACTGGTGCTTACAGTTCTTTGCAAGATACAACGACGACTTCTTCTGTGGAGTAGCATTAATACGCAGAAGACTTGCGTACCAACGAGCGCTTCAAATCCTCTCGATCGACGAGACAGACAGACACAATGACAGTGTTTTAATGCAATGCAGAAGGATTGTTTATGGAGAAGAAAAGGGAGAAAGGACGACTGCAATATGTGAAATCAGGGCTTTGGAGGATCGCTTATATAGGCAAATAGAGGGAGTTAGCGGATGTCACATGTTGTAGGCCGATATGTCCAACCGCTCTACTTACTAGACAATTGTCCAACGTTCAGAAAGACACACAAATGGTCCAAAGATGTTAATCCAACTTTAGATAAAAAAAAAATATATTATTTTTAATGGACCTGTGCACGCACACGACCAATCGATCGAACCGAGCCGGGCTGACGCGCGCGTGTGTTTAAGCCTTACCTTGCCTCCCTCCCCCCTCCCCCCAACACAAAATTGGGTACCCCTTGTGATCCCAACCCATTTTTCACTCATCCTTTTTATAAGATATATCATACCCTACAAGAAATCAATATGGGTAAACATACATCACATGAACTTTCTCTCTTCACACGAACTACTTTGTGCATTAATTTCTCATTCATCCGAAATCGGTTTTGAGAACTTTAACACACTATGATCATGTACTAAAAACTTAGTTTCCAATCAGCGCAACATCATCCCAATCCAACGATCCGAACTAACTCAAAAACATGATCAAACAAAGTGATTTCCAACCATCGCCACCCCAAGCTCATTGACATAAATCATTTGAAACTCTATTTTTACTGCTTAGAGGTTAAATAAAAAATGTCATTGCCCAAACAAATTAAAGCTAATAATATTTTAACAAATGTCTAACTATCTTAATACAAAAAAAAAAAATAAAAATAAAAATTAAAACGCCTAGCAATTAATGCCATAAAATTACAATGGATTATCACTTTAGGTACATATAAATATTTTCTATGAAACATACCCTTAAATTCATTGTTCATGGATTACTTACCCTAGTTTGGATCAAAGGAATCAAGGGAGGAATGAATACCTTATTCTGTATAAATTTTTGTATCAAGACGATTAAACTTCTCTTTCTCAATTTACCTTACATCTTTCAGTAAGTGGTGCTCCCTCCGCCCCAATAAAATAAAACAGTTTAATTTTATGCGAAGTTTTATGTGTGTGTTAAGTTTATGTTGATTATAATATGAAATCAATATTTTTTGAGTAATAATTAGATTTAGTGTAATAGTTCTGAGAGAAATTAATAAGATATACGATAATGATTTGATTTTTTTTGATAATATAGGATTTTTAATTAAATATATTGAATATATTTTGAAACGATTCAAAAAAAAAAAACATTACAAAAAATATGAAACGGAAGGATAACTATTAAAAAAAAGTTCATCATGATATGTGTTGAGTACATACAATACTAGGTGACATGATATTAGCCACTTCGGATATTAGCAGAGTTAGTTCAATTATTTACTTATTGAAAAAACAAAATATGTATCTTGATACATCATATGTCAAATAATGATTCAACGATTGAAATTTTAATATATAAATGAACGATCAAGATTAAAACAACATAATTTAGACTCAACCCTTCATTTCAATGACTTATTTATTTATTGATAAAAGAGTGAGTTTAATTTTTGTTACTGTGCCTTTTTTCAAAAAAAAAAAACTTATTACTATGGAATTTATTTTCAAGTACCGAGTCACAAAACACACGAAGTTTTGCTTCGACCCACTGACACATCTTCCCGTTTCAGACATCCCAAAGATATTTTAACACATTCTCGTGATGACATGTCAACTCCTCATTGGTTCCCAAACCTCAGTGACGTGTCATCACCGTAAAAAAAAATTATCTCCGAATCGATCCCTTCCTCTCTCCACTCCTCCGTTACTCGTCGACGACGTTTCACAAAGAAACTTCAACTGGTCAGTTTCTCTCCAATCTCATCGCCGATCTCCGACGACTTCCCCCAAATTTGTGAAACCCTAATTTTACAATTGGATCGGGTTGGGCTTCGATTTGGGGATATGATAGTGGTGTTTGATTTTGAGTTTTGGTGTTTGATAGACTGATTGTGTTGTGTGGTGCAGTTGGATCGTTGTGAAAGGAGGAAAGTTGAGGACTTTGTGATTGAGGAGAGATTGTGTTGAGTTTTTTTAGGGTTTTGTTGGTGGTGTTTTGAGTTTTGGAGAAATGAAGACGGGTGAGCGTGTAGCGAATGTTGCTCTAGCAGGTTTGTTGTTGAATCATTTCTATCTCATTTTTATGCGATCGATTGTGTCATTGTTTTCTTGAGTAGTTGTGTTGATGGAATTGTAGGAATAAGGGATTGAGCTAGGAATTAGTTCTGTTTATATTCGATTGGACTTTGAATTGTACATGGGTAATGCCGGTGTTTTTGTCTTCATTGTGAATGAATATGGATTTCAATTTGTTGTCGAAAAGTGGGGAATCTTTGTTCTTTGACTGGATTTGGTATGGGTATAAGAAGGTGAAACCTTTTGTTGTTGGCATTTGAGGAAGATTGTTGCTTGGCGAGTGGTGATATTTCCCGTA
>JAOVYX010022694.1:0-14315 GCA_035668315.1 Drosera spatulata
CTTGGTGACTCTATCTCCCATTCCGACCAAGGATGCAACTGATAACATTGGATAACCACAGCTGACTGAGGCAACCTTCATATATTCCTCATATGTCGGAATCTTTTCTCTGTTCAACCACTTTGATTCCTCAAAATAGGCCCTCACTATTGTTTTCATCTGCAATGAGGTTTTACTTGCATAATTGTATCCGATGTTGAAACTACTTGAGAGTATTAGCAAGGAGAAATAAAAGAAGAGCGAGCGGATATTCACGCTTACAGCTTCCTTGGCATAACCTATACGGTATGTATTTCCTTCCTTCGATATTTCTTTTTCCATTTCGATGTGCACGTCTAATAACGCTTGGTAAACCAGTTTCATATACTCGGGCAGCTTATCCATGGCACTGATCTCCCATCTACAACATTAAATAAAGAACAAAGCAAAGCTTAACATTCGAGTGGTTGCCTCAGTATATCAAATTAAGGAGTTGGAAGATGTGATCCCATCATACCTCTCTACTGCGTCAGTGAAAAGAACAAGTTCTTCCTGCGTACCATAGTTATCATAGACATCATCCATGGTGGAAGTCAGTTGAATCACTTTCGTCACAAACTTTCTAGCCAATGCATATTGTGGTTCAGAGTATACTTCCAGTGTCCAAAGGTAACATTCCGCAAGTCTGTCTCGTGCCCATGGAAGCTTACTCTTAAAGTCGAGATTTTCCCACCATCTACAATGCACAGAAATTGGGTAGAGTTAGCCACCTCGGTCATAGCCTAACTCGATCGTGTTTTGGTGATTTCATCTTAGTTGTCTAGGTTTTGAATTTGGCAGGACAACAATATTTTCAAGAAAGTTTGTCTGTTGGCTACTTAACAAAGTGCAGTCGCTGTTACGTTTAGGTTATGATGCCAAAAGAGAGCTGATGATATATAAGCATTCAGTATAAGGACCTGGCAATGATGCTTAGCTCCTTCTGATGCATCTTCTGTAGTATATCGAAGTCCAACTTTGCGAACCTGAGCAGGGCTTCGTCATGGGATTCTGACTCTTCATACAAGGACATGAAATCCCTAGCCTCTAGTCGTGGCATGGACTTGCGTATAGGCCGCCTCAGGGCGTGGAAAATCTGCTTGGATAGAGGATGGCTGGAGTCCGCCGCTTCCATGCCAAGGATATATGTCGTGAAGTCGAGCGCCTGATCTAGTATATCTTCCCCATGAACCCTAAGATGAGCTGCTTCATACAAGCTCAAGCAACCAGGGGCATCTGTTGCTAGGGTTTCCTTGAATTTTCCTTTGCTATCTTTGAACTTGTTGAATATATCTGCATAAAGATGCATGACTTTGAAGCATAACTGTTTGAAATATATGCTAAACTCATCTAGGCATGTGCCTAGATTGAGTCTGTTTATCGAGGATATGATTAGAGATCATGAGTTTGAATTTGTTGATGATGAGAAAATCATAACGATACACGTTTTAACAAAAACCTATTTCTTCGAGGATGTCTAAGAAACTCCAAGCAGGGATTCGAATGACTAACCCCAAGAAATACGGTAACCATGTTGTCGTTGTAGGCGAAACAGGAGAGCTGTGTGGTGTAGGTCACAATCCCTAACAATTCTCTCATGATGGATGAACATTCCCCGTTGAAGCTCATCAATCTCTTTTTCAAAGTGGTAGGAGACACCTAGACGCTGCACTGCATCGATTAAGTTCAACATCCCCTGGAGGCCGGTTGCTGTGATATCCTCGATCAGCATCTTCCTTACCTTTTCTTTCAGTTCCTCGGCTTCTTCACGCCACAGGTTGACGGCCTGTATAGATACATGAAGATACCCAAGTCAAGCGTTCAGTCATGTTGCCAAAGTTCTATATATCCAAGGCAAGATTTTATTTTCCAAGCGTATCAGTTGGCTCGGAAAGGACAGTGCGAGCTTATAAATCCAGTATAAGTGTGGATGATATTCTTAAGCGCATCAATTGACTCGGAAATCACACATCAAAAGGATCATATTCTTAAATGTTGAAATGCGAATGAAAATTCAGTCTTAGATACTCGTTTGATAGTCTAGATTTTCCATCATACAAACATCATTACTGTACTGTAATACAGAATAAACGATATGTAAGTTGTTATCGATGTAATGAGACGATCACCACTTATGTTGTTACCTTATCGTCATATCCTAATGTAATAAGACGGTCACCCCATATGCTGGGATGATAATTAGCAGATCGTCGTTCGCATGTGTTTGGTGCTGGCACGGAGATCACAGAGGCGGACGGAATTGACATTTTTTCTTTGATGTGATTACACTTACACAGGAATGCCGAATGTTTTTTTTTTTTTTCCTTAATGTGGAGAAATGCTGTCTTGAGCAACAAAGCTCGGGTGCTGACCTTTTTTTATACTACTACGTTAATTGTCCAGGGCACTGTCCCCTCAAGTGGGCCCCGGACCCACATATAACAAACAAAAGGAAAAAAAATAAAAATGAGGAAGGCCCACCAATTTGGCCGCACGGAGACCACACAACATGCAACCCAATTGATTCTTTCCAGGTGTAAGGTGGTCTTGAACAGGGCTTAAAACGTGCCCAACAACAGTAGTTACACGTTGATTTCGTTTATAAATAGACAGGTTTCCAGGAGCTTCGAATGCATCTCACAAAAACAAGAAAAAAAATATTCTCTCGTCTTACTCAAATTATAACATCAAATCATATCAATAATAAAATTAACAATAAAATTATTTATGTTACAAATTATTCGTGGAATGATAAAACATCGTTTTATGTAAAATTATCATGAAAATTTTAATAATATTTTAAATTATATACTATAATCATGAGGTAATGACATAATTTTTTCACGTCGTTAAGACGAATAATAAAACTCCTCAAAATACATATTGAATAGTATAGTCATGATCCAACGTTACAATTTGAATGGAAGAGAAGGAATACTCTCTATGTGTATTTATTCTATTATGGTAGAAAATTACTACGCAATTGCCACGGCACCATGAATCGACTTTTCCAACACGTTAATTCCCAACGTCAGATTTTATTTTCTGAGTCCATAAGTTCGCTTTAAAAAGATACTGCGAGCTAATCCTGGCACTATCAGTGTACATTAGAAGGATATGGTCATGAATGTTGATGGAAATTTAGTCTTAGATGCTCTCTTGATATATAGTCGACATTGTCCATCATACGTAGATGTGATTTTCTTACCTTATCGTCACATTCGAATGTAGTGAGACGGTCTCCCCATATGCTGGGATGATGATTAGCAGATCGTCGTTCGCATGTGTTCGGTGCTGGCGCGGAGATCTCTGAGGCCGACACAATCGACATTTTTCCTCTGCTGTTATTACACTTACACAGGAGTGCCTGATGTTTTTATTTTGAGCATGCTCTGTCTTGAGCAAGAAAGAGCTGCCTTCTTATACTACATGCAATCAGTACGCAATGAGCAATACTATCCGTATTTCTTTCGACAAGGTCCTTCGAACTTAGTCTGTATCGACTACTTTGTACAGCAGTTGACAGATAGTCAAGCCTAGAAGAGGACTAGAAGAATGTTACGTTTTCGTGATTGATAAACGGTATACGTACGTGGTTGAACGCTTGAACAAGTTATATTGTCATGGAAGTGATCACCCTATTAATAAATACAGGCAAGGCAGCGAGACATAGAAACTTGATGATAACTAAGCTCTTTATTAAAAGAGAACTGCAGGTGACACTCGTTTTCACACTCTTTTTGGACACTTTCCAATCTTATGAATATTGGTATGATTCATCCTAGGACCCAATTGAATTGAAAATGACAAGAAGAATATATGAAGATGAGTGCACAAACGACTACATTCGGCATTCCTCACAGTAAAATATCACTTCAAAGACTAATAGACTATCATCTTCATTATGATTTCGATCCTGGCTGATTCTCTATGATATCTGAATATCGGAACTAGTTTTTCCCCTCCAAAAAGCAGTTACGTCATGGATCAATACATACCATGCCAGAGGGATGCTATGGTATGTCTTTTGTACTATATATAATATCAAAAAAAGAGCTAGGGTGTTACGCACATTTGCTTTTACTGTCACATTTTACCCTTCTTCTCGGAGATCTATTGTGGTCATCACAAATTCAAGTGGTGAGTAGGAATTTGAAGTAGTTTTCAGAATCACACCATTCACACCTATGGATCAAATTAGTAGACTCTATGGATCATTTCAGGATACTGTAGCAATGCATAGCATCATCAAGCACATATGTTTTCCTGTTCAACAGGATCTGTATTATCACCGTACAATACTTGACTTTCTGATAACCATAGGTGTGATAACACAGTATAGACTCTATGCATCTCCACAGTGTACACTTATTACCACTTCGAACTGCCGATACCTATAAATGGCAACCCCTGCTGGATCGAAAAGGAAAGATTTCTTGTACTCACCCCTTGTTTACTTCGTACCGTGAACCTGGCACCTGCCACCAGGTTTGCCCTCAATCTTTACGATTCTCAACTACTTCGATCTAACCTGCGAATTCCTGACACCTTGATAAAAGATTCACTCGAGTATTATCACCGTACAATAGTTGATGAAATGACTTCGTCTTAGTTAAGGATCGTTTTATCCTTTTCTTTTAGACAACATCAGTAAACTCTTCAACGCCATGTCCAATCCAAAGGAGTACTTTATTGCGTTCCCCAGAAATGTCATTGCCTTAACCAGCGTAATGAAATAATGCTAACTAGAAACACAGTTATTATGGAAGTACCAAACCGGACCTTCCATTACAACCGTAGTGCCAATAGCCTCAAAGGATGACTCACAAGTGCAAATAACCTAGACGACATAAACGAAGCTCAAAATATGACAAAAATATGCAAAATAGACCAATCGAAGCACCTTCTAGACTCCGCTCAGCTCGATTGCAGTGTCAAAGAATACCGTAGGTTAGCTGCAGTCTAGCAATGGCTATGGAACGCTCTCAAAGACAAAACTTACAATTTATAAGCATTGCAATGCAACAAGCTGTGTATTTTGTGATCATGACTAAATGTGTGCAAACAATAAGAAGTCACGAATTACAATAGATGTAGTTATTCTGCAGCATACATGTCCGTACAACAATGTCAGTCTCAGCACAATGGTAGTTTAAGTCTAGTGAATGATTATGATTGCACAGGATAAGCCGATCAAAAATCGGATGAGATCGACTCATTGATGACAAGTCAATGACTTCGAGCAAAAGGATAAGTGCTGCCAAAAGGAGGATTATTGCCATCTGGAGAGGAACCGGGCGGAGCCCGAGGTCTGGCATACTCCGCAAATATAACCCAACCATCCAGGAACTGCACAACCACAGGAAAAGAAGAGAGATGATCTAGCGCAATGGTACCAGCCACAAGTGCCTCTATTCAAAGAACATTAAGAGCTGCAACTAAAAAAAAAAACCTGACTGGCGTTTCTGTCAAAATCATTCGCTCTTTAAATGACATCGATTACAATACTGCAACTCTGCAATCTATACTTCCGACAGAAAATCACAGAACAAACATATGGGAGATCTCTAGCTCAAACCCTATTGCCCTTTATTTGGGGTTGAGAACGAGGCACGGCAATGCTCCGTTCACACAAGGCCTTTGAGTGAGGAGGAAGTTAAAGATGGAATTCATCCTTTGTAAGTGTCTACACAAGTTCCTAATTATGTTCCTCAACACTCTTCTACATATAAGCATTCCAAGATTATATCACTAGGATTACACAAATCTAACAAAATTTCAGACATGGATGCATTCTGAACTCAAGCAAAAAGCAACCATTCATCCATATATAGAACATTCATGTAGAAAATGGTTTATCTCGTCCCCCAATATGATTCAACAAAATTAAATCAGTTCCTAGAAGTCTCATCCTTCCAACAAATCAACCAGAGACCAGAGCAATAAAAACTCAAGGGTTATTTGATATCGCTGTTCAAAATTATGAAAATCAAAATCAATAATAGAAACAAATAACCAACAACGAAAATCAAAATCATGTTATAAAATAAAATGTTCTTATATAAAAAGCTATTAAATATTATATTCAAATGAAACAGGAAACAACTCATTTTCTCTGGCTTTGCGTTTTCTGCTTTCGATTCATCCGTTTAGAAAACTGAAATCATAAACACACTTTTGTTTCATCAACCAGTGAAACAGAAAATAGAAAACAACGACGATACCAAACCTGCCCTCACCTTTCCATCCATGCCTTGTATTCCTGCGGCTGCCTGTTCTGTAGTGACATATCTAACAAACCCAAATCCTTTTGAGGACCCAGAGACGCGATCAGTCACCACCTTTGCTGCAACAAACATGATATCAGAAACGAAGAAATCCAAAGGAAACTTTCAATAGAAAGGTTATGGCAAGAAAAGAGAGAGAGAGAGAGAGACCGTCAACCACTTCACCAAATGCTTCAAAGGCTTTCCGCAGTCCATCAGTAGTAGTCCTTTTGCTGAGTCCTGAAATTTGTAAAAAAAAATACGGAAGACTAAGCTCATATTGAAGGGTTAACACTTCAAACAATATGAACCAAAAACGACTATAAACTTATGGTTTAGCTCAAAGTTAATCCAATAGAAGGGAAATGTTTGACATTATTCCGCCCTATGAGATGAAGCAAATTAACATCTTCAGAAGTAACTACAGTATGATATTGAAACTTAATCTCACCCTCCTTAGACCCAATTTTTCATAGGATTACTAGGTCGTAGCCTTGCTAGTTAGCCAAAAAACTCAAGGCACACAAAGCTACAACTACAGCATTTTAAAGTTGAAATTATGGGAAACATGACTATATGAAGGAAATTACTAAAGATTTTCTACAGCTACAACTACAGCATTTCAAATGGAGATTCATTCCTAGAAATACAAACAAGTGCCAAATCAAAACCTTTCCCCGCTCAAGCACAGTACAGGACACAAACCCCTCAATATTCTCTCCTGACATGAAGCAAGACATTCTAGCATGATCGAGCAATCAGTAAACCAATGGATTCCAGAGCTCAAACCTCCTACTTGAAATCCCAACTTCTAGCCCCAGTTCAGAAAAACCACGTTCCCGCTTCGCTTATGTTTTTCATTTTCATTTCCCTCGGATGACTTAAACAATCACTTTCTGACATCCTCAGGGATTGTCGAACCGCTGATCACATGACATGGATTAGGGGGAATAATTGCTCACCATTGACACAACCTTGCTCAGAGATTTGTTGTGCTTTTTATTTTCTTTTCCATGGATGTGTTATTCTAGACACAATTTTGGAACAATTGTTATTTCTGATTTTTAACTCATCGGTTTCTAATCTTCCCAAGCCCTGTCCGTGACGGGATACCTGGGTGGTGGTGGTTGTTTAACATCGGTTTCTAATTTTCACCATTCCAATCAGCAATTTCATACAACCTAATATAAACCGATAATCACACAACTATCACCACCACCACCACCATTTCGATTCCAAGCTAATCAGAATC
Organism: Drosera spatulata; assembly: GCA_035668315.1. Classification (NCBI taxonomy): domain Eukaryota; kingdom Viridiplantae; phylum Streptophyta; class Magnoliopsida; order Caryophyllales; family Droseraceae; genus Drosera; species Drosera spatulata. The sequence goes on from JAOVYX010022694.1 coordinate 7,537, forward strand.
TTCATTTCAAGGTCCGTTTTCGCCATCCATACCTATTCCATTCCCCATACAATTCAACCAAATTTAATCAGACCCTACAATTTTAACCCCTTCAACTCCCCACTCGAACCTCAAATGCCGAAAATTTTATCTTAATACCTTCACTAAAACCCCAATCGATCCGAAACCGACAAACATCTCCAAAACCCTAAACCCTCGTTTCCCCTTTCCCCAAACCTCAACTATTCAATCCACTATCGTCATCAGAAACAATACAACAGTTGATCCAAAATCCAAACAATGGAATTGAGATTAGAAAAAACAGAATCAAATATAAATAGGAAAAAAAGGGAAACGATTCGTTTGCCTGAGACGAAGAGGTTCGGGTTAGGCTCGGCGGGGGGAATCTCCGGCGCTTTCTGAGATTTCGGCGGCGGAGGAATGAATGAGAAGCCCGAAAACAGCCGCGTCAGGCCGCGAGACGCTGCCGCCGTCGTCGTCGCCGTCGTCGCCGCTCTCATCGCCGTCGCCATTTTTAGGGTTTTGGAGTTGATTGGAGGGGTTTATGTTCGAGAGCAGTGAGAGGAGGACACTTGGGAAGTTTGTTTGTGTAATGGACGGAAATGTCCCTGAGGGTTTGGTGGCGGGGTCACGTCGGCATGGGTAAAATGGGAAAATGGAATTTTGAAGTGTGAGAATGTACTTTTCCTAAATATACACATTATTTAAAATCAATGTCTTAAATAAATTATAATTGTTTTAAATTAATAATTTTTAGGTCAAATATCCAAATTATGATATGTTATATCAAATCAATATTTTCATCATTATTTTTTCTCTTTTCATTCATTTATAAATTTTTTTCACCCACTAGTGATATTTTTTTCCTGATAAAATTATAAAATATCTTTAAATTAATACATTTATTAATAATTGTGTTCAATTAACGCATCGTAATTTATCTACAACTGATGAAGTAGTTTTGGTTTGGCAACTGGTTTCTATGGTTCATGTGCTTAATTTCGCATCAATTTGTCTGGCCTTTTAGATGAGATGAAGTGATGGACGGTATATAAGTGGATTCCAATACTGCGGTAGAAGTCGAGGAGTGAAGCATCAGCTGATGGTTAATATGATTTCGCAGTTTGAATGTGCATTACGAAACCCACGATAAAACTGTGGGTTCTTTTATCGAATACGATTAAATCACTTACAAATATGATTAAATAAATAGGGCTCATTTTTTCTGGAAAGAGTCATCATGAACTTTATAACTACTATCGAAGTTATCCCGAATTTCCAATAAAAGAGCTTCTCATTGAACATATCATTTCCATCAATAATCACTATGGTCGCTCTTGTTTTGGTGTTACTGTTGGTAGGAATCAAACGGATACACATTCATTGAGATGATTTTTTCCAAAGGCCTGGGACTCATTGATGTCATGTTTTTTGTCATCAATTTTAGCAACTTTGACATGTATTGAGTCTAATGCCTACTAGGTGGCAAGTCTTTCTCGATTTCTTTGGTTCCTTGCACATCTTTCTTTGCTCCGTTACTGTCACTTTCCAATCCATTCTTTATTTTGGTCCAACCAAACACATATCTTCCTTTCCGATAATATTTTCAGCTATAATTAGTATCGGATTTTGTATGTTACCATACGAAAATCATGTGAACAATATGAAAAAATACATAAATATTATGTGTTTATGATAATAAAGACTTTTTTTCAAAAACTGAAGATTTTTTTTTTCCTCCATCAATTCACATCACTTATCTAATACTGCGGAGTATTTCATTCTCCTCCTAGTCTTTCTTTGTCTGGTACTCCTGCAGATTGAGATAATCTCCTCATGATAAACTTCTCATTTTGTCTCTTTATCCATTAATGGTGTGAATAATCTTCCCTCTTCCCTTTCATTATCGTCACTCTCCTCTCCAACCCAAGTATCTTAATGCAAATGTGCACTCAAAGTACAAGCATAACGTTGAGAAATCGGATCATTGAAATCAAAATATATTGAGAAATATAATTTTTAATAAGAGTAAAATATTATAAATCCGTACATTTAGAAAACAATCACATTTTAATTGTATTTAATAATCATAAATCATATCACATTTTTATTTGGAACAACCTAAAAATCTTACAATAACACCTCATTTAGCTTTTTGTCTTGTGTTTTCATATAAAACTGGACAACATAATGAACCTATTTATACGCTAATTCTAAGCACACATATATGTAAACAACGATCTCACCATAATACAACATATGAGCTAATTAGAAGAAGTAACCAAATTGCCTTTAAAAAAACAAAGAGTAGAAGAGAGATTGGAGTTGTATTGTTCACAACTTAATCCATTAAGTTGATCCTTTGCATCAAAGCAACCCGTCGCTGTCGTGGGTTTCTTCAGTATAAGACCCAAGGTTCTGATGAAACTGAACCCAATACAGCCCTTTAAAGTTCATCACTAGGTTCTCCTATGGTGACTTAGCCATGATCAAGATTCTGGTTGCTTCGTTGCTTCTTCGATTCTTGTTGGTGCGCTCTGAGTCCATCGGGAGAGAGGATTTCCCTCATGGTTTCGTCTTTGGAACCGCGTCTTCTGCTTATCAGGTAGCTTTTTGCTCTGCTTTCAGTTTGTATATATGATCCGTTTAATCATGCACTTTGGTGAGTTGTGTGCTGTTTGTGTTAAAGTTCGAAGGCGCAGCAAATGAAGGAAACAAGGGAGCAAGTATACGGGACACATTTACAAGGGAATTTGGTAACTTGAACTTACCCTTTTGTTATTGCAATGGTATGCTAATTGTCATGAAATGGAGTCATGATTCTTGTTGTTCTAGGGAGGGTACTGGACTTCAGCAATGCCGACGTTGTCATTGATCAGTATCATCGTTTCAAGGTGAGTTTCAAAAACCAAATCACTGCATCCTCATACAAATGGGATATGAAAGAATGACGTGACTGAGGCTTTTGGATTGAGATATGAGTTCAGTTCATATTTGTAGATTGTCTGAGTGTGAGTGCTAAATTTGAATCTGCTACCATCCCATTGTTGTTGGATTGAAACAATTCCATCCACTGATGGTGGAGTAGAATCTGTATGTATTCTCCGTGGTTTGTTTAACATTGAGTAAAAGGGATTAGGATAGAATCTCACATCACTCACACCTAACAAAGAGATTGTTTTTTAAGGATAAGCTTTCATTTCTCTACTATTAAAAAAATCATAATTAAAGGCAACGACCTTAATGTAAGAAAAGTGGAGAAGAAAAAAAAGTAGATAGCGGATACGAGAAGATTTGACTTCATGATATAAGATGTAGAGTTCTTAAATCTAATAAGATATGAATCGTATGATAAATCAATTTTAGCAGATGCACAAGCTTATTGTAGAAAGCACGTTCACTACGGAGAAAATGAGATCGCTGCTGCAACAGTCTCACTAATCTTTACTATATATATCTTCATAAAACTTAGTGTTATTCTTGCATTTCATTTTCGTCTTCTTTTGACTAAGATATCTTGTAGGGTGACATAGGCTTGATGAAAGATCCAGGAATGGATGCTTACAGATTCTCAATATCATGGCCTAGAATATTCCCTAGTAAGAACTTGTGCCTTGGCCGTATTTGATGTCAGTTCTATGTATAAATTGAAACGTAACTTAGAATTACTTTATTCTTTACAGATGGAACTGGAGATCCAAACCCAGAGGGAATATCACACTACAATAATCTCATCAATGCTTTGCTTGACAAAGGTACTTAAATTCGTGCCCATTTTCATAGTTAATCGTGATATGCAGATAAATCTACTCGACCTATATGTTTGTTTTGTTGTCAATCTGCAGGAATTCAACCGTATGTAACACTCTATCATTGGGACCTCCCACAGATGCTCGAAGATAGCTACGGCGGATGGTTGAGCACTCAAATAATGTAAATGTTTGATTCTGTTAGCGTCATATCACGAAGTGATAACAGAATTCTGCATTGAGATGAAAACTAGCAGTTGTCTTGTTCAATGTATTCCTAGAGAGGACTTTCAGTACCATGCTTCGACATGCTTCGAGATCTTTGGAGATAGGGTGAAGTACTGGATCACATTTAACGAGCCTCATGGATTCGCACTTCAAGGTTATGATACTGGCGTTCAAGCTCCTGGAAGGTGTTCCATCGTCGGACATCTTATTTGCAAAAATGGGAAATCGTCCGTGGAGCCATATACTGTCGCTCACAATATTCTCTTATCGCATACCGCTGCTTACAGGACATACCAAACAAGGTTCAAGGTAAATTCCATTTCAGAATCTCAAGCATAACTATCAGCATGCAGTAACTAGACCTTCAAGTCTCATACTGTAATTTTCCAGGAAAAGCAGGGAGGGTTGATTGGGATAGCATTAGATGCCAAGTGGTATGAACCATTTACTAGCGTCGAGGAAGATCAAGAAGCGGCTCAAAGCGCTATTGATTTTTCACTTGGATGGTAATGTCTCATGACATCTCGCTTACAAATGAAAAGAATAGAATGCTTAAATTCAATATTGAGATTTTCACACTGGTTTGTAACAAGGAACAGGTGAATCAGGTTCCTTGATCCACACTTCTTTGGTAGATATCCCGAGTCGATGGAGAAACTTGTTGGAGACAGGCTGCCTGAAATATCACCCGAGGTGGTTGAAGAGTTGTCAGGGTCATTGGACTTTGTTGGTGTGAATCACTATACCACGCTCTATGCACGTAATGACAGGATGCGGATCAGGAAGTTCCTCTTGCAGGATGCCTCGTCTGATTCTGCTGTCATTACCACATGTAAGATATTTCACCATCACTTTAGCGATAGTTCAACTGGTTTAAGCATTTAGCCAGCTCGAGATGGATAGAAGTTTATTTTTCATGTAATCATGCTCGTTTTGCAGCTTCTAAGGACGGAAAAGCCATTGGAGAGAAGGTAAATGCTCTGAAATACTATTTAGGCATGGCTTTGCTATGAAATATACTCATATATCAAGGTAATACTCCTGTTTCAGGCTGCATCAAGTTGGCTTCATATTGTACCATGGGGCATCCGGAAATTAGCCATGTACTTGAAGGACCATTATGGGAATCCACCGGTCATCATCACAGAAAATGGTGAGACGAAGATCCATTCACTCCCTCGACCATCTTAACTATGCTTTTAACTCTGTAATGATGAAAGTTGTATGTTGACCGCGTAATCATGTAACATCAGGGGTGGATGAGCCGAATAGATCGCACGTAGCATTGAACGAAGCGTTACAAGATGAACAGAGGATAAGTTATCATATGGATTACCTATCCAACCTCTCTGCTGCTATAAGGTATTGCAAAACCAACTCGCCTTTGTTCCTGATGGGCACTACTATCTTCTGAGTGAATCCTTATTGCAACTGTGATGTCCTAGTAAGTCCTTATTCATAAAATTGCAGGGAGGATGAGTGCGATGTGCGAGGATACTTTGTTTGGTCGTTGCTCGACAACTGGGAATGGAACTCCGGATACACAGTCCGGTTCGGATTGTACTATGTCGACTACAAGAACAACCTTACAAGGATCCCAAAGGCATCTGCAAACTGGTTCAAAGGTTTCCTGAGGACTGATGATGATCTACACAATCAGTGGTAGAAGTAAAGAAACAAGTACACGGGAAGATACATAGAAAAAATGTACATAAAAGAACGTACATATATTGGTCAGATTGATGTATTCTTGATTCATACTGTATAAAATCACAATATACTTAAAGTTTATGACTAAATCTGTGTTATAAAAATCAATTACAGCAGCTAGCTAACTGTTTTTGCAACATCAGTCATTTTTCGTTTAATCAATTAGAACAAAATCACATAGTTATCATCGAAAATATAAACACAATAACAATCTGTTGTGTGTAAATGACGAATAACATTTTGTGCCAAATTCTCCACCATTTTGGTCAGAAGGGGCAAAAATAGAAAGGGTATGACATGGCCCTAGAGGACCTAGGGAGATTTAGCTGATAAGAGAGCAGATAGGAATGTCTCAATTTTGAATCTCAAAGTTTGGCATGAGCCGAACGACTCCAAAGTCAGAATTATCCGAATGTAAAAGAATTCTTGCACCAGAAACTGTGGAATGTTGATCTTGCCGAGAAAAAGTGGAGGAAAAACGATAATCAATCGATTGTCAGATATCACTCACTTTTCAAACACCCATTTTGTCGATCGTGATCTAAGTTTGAAAAACGTTATAAATCCATCTTGACCTATGTATAACAATTGGGGAAAAGTCTAAATCTCATTTTTTTCAGGAAAAAAGAAAAAATTAGAAAAAATTGTCAGGTGATTTTGGTTTTTTTTAGCAATATAGTTTTTTTTTTTAACTATATAGAATTTTTTCTGAATTGAAGTTCATAACTTAATATTTCATTATTTTTTATAATAATTTTATAAGTAATAATATTTTTATTATATTTTAAAATATATATCGCGTAATTTTTCTTTGACAAATGACGTATCAATAAAGTGTTTGAAAGGAAAAAACAAATGAAACATATGCACGTTACACTACATCTCACAACATATACATTCGCCAAAAAAACATATACATTCCCTTTTTCCCTGACTTTTTCATTCGTACAAATCAAGAGAATTGCGAAATCCTTAATTCTATTCTGAATAAATATGAATAAATTAGGATTTAGGATTAGATTAAAAAAAAAAATATAAAGAAAATAATAAAGAAAAAACCGAATCTTTTTCGCCCCAAAATGGATCTTCTTT
>JAOVYX010022695.1:0-14315 GCA_035668315.1 Drosera spatulata
GGAAGGGTTGGATCTAGGCAGATTTCAAGGAATAGGCATTGGGAACGCCATTATTGCTTACATCATGTAAAGAAGTTAGTTCGTGGTTTTATGATTTTATCCGCACTGAAGAATGGGCCATTTAAAGCTTGTTCCAGCAAAGTAGTATATGTTGGGAATGCCTTAAATTTTTGTGTCTTGATGATTATTTCAGGAGCATCCAGTGGGATTGGAGTGGAAACAGCCCGTGTTCTTGCACTTCGTGGAGCTCATGTGGTTATGGCAGTGAGAAATGTCGATGCTGGCAAAGAAGTCAAAGGAGCCATACTTGGAGAAATCCCATCTGCCAAAGTTGATGTAATGGAGCTTGACCTCAGCTCTATGGAATCTGTTAGACGGTTTGCTTCGGAATATAAATCCTCGGGCCGTCCTCTCAATCTTCTCATGTAAGAATGCTGGACTTAAGTTAGGCACATTTCTTTTTGTTGATTGACCATTAAATCTTTGCTTCCAGCTCCCTTGTTTCGGTGTTGATTGATTTTTCTCCCTCATTGCAGTAATAATGCTGGGATTATGGCAGTTCCCTATAAGCTATCCAAAGATGGAATTGAACTTCAGTTTGCAACTAACCATATAGGTACCTTGTTGCGTCAGATCGATTATCCCCATCATCTTTTCTCCCTTTGTTTATACACACGATGCATTTGTTTTTCGCACAGCTATAAAAAAACTGGACTCGCCGAGAACATAACCATTGTGTGAGAGTAAGAATTTGGTATGCTCTGTCTTACCCACACCGCAAAGCAAGAGGCTATTTTCATTGAAACTACTCTTGATATGAGTATGAGTGTATGACCAAGAGGATGAGCTCGTTCCTCTATACGTTTTGTTCTTCAGATACTGAAGTCCGTCAGTCAAATCTCCCGTGTTGCTTGGATTTTGCTCTGAAAAGGTTATCTGTGATAAAGTGATTTATTCTCTTATTGTAGTACAATGAATTACCATGGCAATTTTAATCTCTTCCAGGTCATTTTCTCCTGACAAATCTTATGTTGGACACCATGAAAAAGTCTATCACGGAGAGGAATGCAGAAGGAAGGATAGTGAATGTTTCATCTGAAGCATACCGATTCGCATACAAGGAAGGAATCCGGTTCGACAGAATAAATGACGAATCAGGGTAATCTATAGGCTTCTTTTGCCACGATTTGCAGCCCGTGTTGATTCACCTAATTATTTTAGCTTGTATTCACTTTGGCATACATGTCAGAAGAAAGATTCACTTCGTATTTTCTTTCCCATTTGGTTTTCAAGCATTCTTTTGACTTTGTTGCTGCTAATATCACAGTTACAACAGCTTTTGGGCGTATGGACAGTCGAAGCTTGCCATCATACTGCATGCTAATGAGATTGCACGACGACTCAAGGTATCTATCTGTTTACATTTATTTTCTTGATAATCCGTGGGGTGAAACCATGGTTGAATTGAGCCTTGCCAAAAATCCGATTGGTTTGTTTGGTTGCTGATTCATCTGCTTAATTGCTGACTCGCCAGGTAAGCCATTTTCGACCAGGACTAGTACCGATTCTGATTTTGGTTCCATGAACCTTGGATGAGAGAAATGATCAGTTTACATCTTCCATATTATAACCTGCTGAGTAAAATATGCCGACTCAAATGGGAAAAGTATCCATTAATTTATTCTTGAACTTTGCTGGTTTGGTTCATGTTTGTCTGAGTTTGTTAATTTTATGATATTCACTTTTTCTTCATCATGTGAATGTAGGAAGAGCGGGTTAATATCATGGCAAACTCACTTCATCCTGGGGAGATCACGACAAATCTATTTCGTCACAATGGATGGCTGGACAGTAACTTTATTTCTCTTTCTGTCACTGTCAATAAAATCTCTTATCGTATAAACTCATCATGCTTGTGCTAGGCCATGCTTTTGTTACCAATTTTTACTGAGTTCCCCTTTTTTGGCTTCGTGTGTAGGTCTTGTCAAATATTTTGGGAGATTTGTGATAAAAAATGTTCAACAGGTATGCATCTTCAAGTTAGTATCATGCTGAAACTATTGAATGTCAAGTTTATGAACAAACTTAAACCACATTAACTTACTTCGTAGAAATAGTCATGATGGAATCAGTATGTTGTTAATTGGAACGTGGGAAAATGGCAGGATACAACATTTTTAAGTAGGAGATTTTGAGTCCTTTTAGAATTATAAAACTTGTGGCGTTGTTGCTTATGAGTTCTGACAAAGCTCATTTCTGACTGTTTTTTTTTTCCTATTTTTTTTTTAAATATGTAATAAAGGTAAGATTGCGTATATCTTGTCCTTCTCAGATCCTGTCCTGGATGGAAATAGCTGGGTTTGTTTTTATTGTTGTATAACGTTGCCGATAAATGACGCCAATATGCGTATGAGACACTGTCGCTGGTTTCTTTTTCTTGTTATTGGATGTCAGTGCTGTTACTTTGTTATTCTGCTAAAACGTGCTAATAATGCACGTTGTTTGTATCGATGCACGTAGCAAAATAGTAGCCCTTTTTTTTTTTATAGTGATTTGCTTACAGGAAGCAGAGTTCTGGCTGCATACGGAATTGTTTGCTTCATGTAGCTGTTAAGGAACTGTTAAGGCTTCATGTAGCTGTATACAGTAGGATGCTGTCATACATCGTTTATTGTTTGCTTCACTATTCTTTTAAAGGGCAGTGATGACAACAATCATTAACTTCTCAATATCAATAGCTTTATGATAAATTGGTGTGAGGTTAACGTCAAATTGAGATTTACTAATCGCTCATACTTTAACTGCATGTGGGCGTTCTAATGCTCTGTGGGTGTCGTTCTAATGCTAAATTCTTGTGTAATCTTCATGGTCACAGGGAGCAGCAACCACATGCTATGTGGCATTACATCCTCAGATCAAAGGGGTGAGCGGGGAGTACTTCTTGGACAATAACAAATGCAAGCGAACCGCTCAAGCTGAGAACAAAGAACTCGCAAAGAAGTTATGGGACTTCAGCATGAGCTTGACAGAACCCAAATAGCTCAAGTTTGTATTTTCATAACTCGAAGCAGCTGAGAAGTGGACAGTACCATTGGACGGTTCATCTTAACGGAAGATATTTAATTCTCAAGCAATCCAGGCTAAAAAATTAACGGGAACAAGATAACGTTTGTGATGCGTAGAGTTCTAATAGATTCATAGGACAAAAGGATCTATTATCATTTGGTTCAAGTAGACTCTTTTTGTTTAGAAGATGTGAATTGTGATCATCTTTTGTTTCAGAATGATAAGATCTCTTATGTTATGCACTCTTATTGATCAAGACTAGATGTACATACTCCGAGATCATCTGGTGTGAAAATCTGTCAAGACTAGATGTACGTACTCCAAGAACCACAGTTTTTTTTTTTTTGTTTTTTTTTTTTTTGGGGGATAAAGAACCACAGTTTTTACTAAATAACGAAAAAGCTCAGTTTCTGATTTAATTTTCTATAATATCAAAACTTACTTTATCCTTGCCAGTATTGGATAGTTCAGTTTCTAATTGCAATTTGACTTATTAGAAACTAAGTTCTTCCTATTTTCATGGAAAACACAATTAATGTCTAATCACGTTTTATCTTGACTCTATGAGACATTCCTAATCGTCAAATTGGTGCTCTCATACTTAAGCGATTTGCCATTGCCCATAATGGGAAATTAGCACCTGATGTTGTGGAAAAATAAAAGCTCCCTGGCATCCCGTAAATAAATACTGTAATAAAAAATTACACAAAACTCAGACCTAAAAAAAGTCAAACAAAATTAAACGTGAAAAATAAATAACCCTGCAAGGTAAATTATCAATAAATGTGATAGTCTACTTCACTTTAATTTGGAACATACATACAATTTATTTTTATACTCCCACCAGCTTTACTTATTTGAACCTAGCTAGGAAAAAAAAAAAGGAAAAGAAAAGAAAAGAAGTTACCCTTTTAGACAACAAAATTATATCAATAATCATAAAATCTCATTATCTAAGATTTTGAAAGTCATATGATCCTATCCTTCCACTTACTGATAAAAAATACTTGCTATCATGTTTAATATGAAAAAGGAAAGAGAATAATCTAAGCAGCAAAATTTGGCAATCAAAAATACTTTGCGCTTCAAATCAATCAATATCAATGCCTTAGCATAAGTTTCTTGCCACTTTCATGTTGTTTTAGATTGCTGATATTATGCTGATTTTACAAGTGAAAAACAGAAACAAAAATATTTTGCTTATGGCCACAGATATGTTTCTTCACTATATTAATGTGTTCCTCGCATCATGGGCATGAAACTTGAGGCTCCCATCTTCTCCAATCAGGTATTGTCCACAAAATCACAACTTGTTCGGTTACTGTTCTGATTTCCATTGAAAACTTGTTCCGTTGTTGTCGTGCTATGAATGTTCGTGATGCTCGTATAAGTGTTCAATCCTAAATTACTCATATCAAGCACATATCGCGATGCTCGTACGAGCTGCTGACTTGTTTAAGAAGTGGTAACCAACCGCTTCTATTCGTCTTCGATATATGCTAGTATACTCTAAAGTACTTCTGAACGAGGGAGCTAATCATGTGTATTTTATATTGTTGCGAATCAGACATATTTGTGCATTGACCAAGTCATTAATTTGTTTTCTTAGTCGGGCTAATCTTTTTTTTCCCCCCCATCTTGAGAAGTCAATGGATGATATAAAGGTGAATGCTGGTGCGACAGATGCAAATGAAGAAGCATCAGATTCAAACGGCAGCAGCAATCGTTCCCATAAGCACTGCCGGAGGTTAAGGAGTAATCAAAAAGGTCCCTCGTCCTCAATCTACAAAGGCGTCGTTCCACAGCAGAATGGCCATTGGGGCGCACAGATTTACGCCAATCATCAGAGAATATGGCTAGGAACCTTCAAGTCGGAGACAGAGGCTGCTTCAGCATATGACAGTGCAGCCATAAAGCTAAGAAGCGGAGACTCGTACAGAAACTTGCCTCCTACCGATACCACACGTGAATTAGAGCCAAGCTTCCAAAGCAACCACACCACAGAGGATATCCTTAACATGATCAAAGACGGTTCATACCCGGTTAAGTTTGCCGATTTCCTGAGGGCACAGGACACGAAGCTGACCCTGGGCAACGGGGGCGAGAGCCATGGGAGAGGAGAAGCAGCAGGACAAGTGTGTCACGAGCTCTTCCAAAAGGAGTTGACACCAAGCGACGTGGGGAAGCTGAATAGGCTCGTGATCCCAAAGAAATACGCTGTCAAGTACTTCCCTCATATCGAAGAGGGCACGGAAGACGGAGCAGATGGAGGTGAGGGCGAAGAAGGAGGACATGACACAACGTTGACCTTTTGTGATAGAACAAGGAGAGTGTGGAAATTCAGGTATTGCTACGGGAAGAGCAGCCAGAGCTTCGTCTTCACAAGAGGGTGGAACCGGTTCGTGAAGGAGAAGGAACTCAAGTCCAAGGACATTGTGAGCTTCTACATGGTCGAGGCAAACGAGGGTCAGACTTCTTGGATGATTGATGTCAACCATGGTGAGGGGGGAGGCGCAGCCAACTCAAGATCAACTGAGGAATCCGGGCAAAATAGTTTGATAGCATCAAAACCTAAACCAGAAAATGGCAACTCAAATGCAGATAGCAATGATAAACAACCCATAGAAGTCGAAGAAGTAACCAGCAAAAGGAAACCTGTCAGGCTCTTTGGTGTAGACATCAGCTGCAGATAGATTTAGTTTTCCCACCTTGAAATTCTTGTTAGTGTTCCAATCAAATTTTTTGCATCGCTTTGTGCTCTGATTTCTGTTTTTACCCCTCAGCAACATGTAACTTCCTCTGTTTAGCAATCATTGTTTGTGTCACATGATGTAGACCACATCTGTGAAAGAGAAAAACGCTCTTAACGTTAGAATTAGCAAAGATAACTTCAGATGAATAGGCAACTAAGTGCATAGCCTTGAATATCAGATCGTAAATATCATGCCTAGGATGATTCCTGTGCACTTGGTAGTCACTCCAATGTCGGATTCAAGAACATTTTGGCATAGCTAAATACAGCAGCATGCAGGCTTCAGCCTATTCTACCTATGCTGATGCAATTCTTGTTTCTGTGAAATAATTCCTTCTCCAGATTACTAACTGTTGATAATCTTCAAGCATGAACGTTCTCTCCAATCTTAATCCACATCTAAGTAAGTTGCCATTATGTACAGAGACCCACACAAATTGGGCTGTAGGATCATAGGAAACATCGACCAAACCAGGGTATCAACTACTAGCGCGCAGGCAACCGTTTACTTTTTTGAGAAGGCCCACTGATGGCCAAGTCGTATAACTCTTATCCTCCATACATACAGTAATCACACGGGCAGGTATGGCAAGACAACACCAACTGAAAGACACCCCCCCACCCCCCAAAACGAAAAAAGAAAAGAAAAAAAGAAACCCACCACCAATAACATACTATAGTGTGTTATTCTTACATGGTTACACCGATGATTCTCTACCATGAAAAACCAGGTTACGATTAGTAAAATTATCAGCATACTGGTTTACCAAAGCTTGGCTGAAATCAGGACGCAAGCTCATCAAGTGAACAAGTGAATTCAAACGTATAAATAAAGGATGTAAGAGCAATTGACATATCAAAGCAATGCTAGTTGGATCTAGCGAAATAACATTCGGTGTTAAGTTAGAAGTCATGTTTCAGTTCATAGACATCGGCCATAGACTCTGCAGAACCCAGGAAAAGTAATAAAAACTTAAGTTACCTTAGAATTCATCTCGGACACATGTGTTGGCTCAGTATAGAATCAGACCTTAATAAAAGAAAAATTAGTATGCAAGGCACACCAAGGAGTTTCAAGCAAACCGAGTAATCAAAGATGATACTTAATCAGTTCTTCACTTCTACCACTTTTATCATATCAACTTCCACTAAACCATATAAACCCTCTATTCTGAATTACATATGAAAAACCTACAGGAATCACTAGATAGCGGAAATGCCAGTAAGTGAGTAATACATACATTTGACTTGCTATGCATGTCTATAGGCAATGACAGACCTTGAGTAGCTCGGATATATCACTAAAGAAATAAAAAAGTACAGAGTTTACTACTATAAGGAGATCAAAGATAAAGAGAATAGTGAAAGAAAGATTAATGCTGCTTCGATTTACTTCATATGGCAAGAAATCTATGCCTTCGCCTACATCAGAAGAAGTCTGGGATCCCCTCTGAACTTGTTGAAGTTACCAGACGAGCATGTATATTAGAAAGCTGTCATTGACTTGCTTATTCCTGTATTAGAAGTTGAGGCTAGGTCCTTATTTTGCCTGCCTCCCGCCTGGGTTGTATAGGCTAATTTGTTTTACTCTCACGTGCCCTCTTGGCTTATTTTAAAGGCATTGTCATTGTCTTTGTTCAAAAAAAAAAAAAGAAAAAAAAAGAGAGAGAGAGATAAGAGAATAAGTTTTTTTTTTCTGCCTAAGACTATCCAGATTAATGATTTCAACTCAATCCTCGTCATTAGAAAAAAGAGCAATGTGTTGGATCGTCAACAATCGACATGAAGAAAATAAATTATTCTTATATAGATGCAGCAAACCTGCAAACCTGACCCAGCAGTATAAAACTTCCCAGAACAAAATTAGGCAGGACATAGAAGCAGTCATGTATTTCATTTATTTTTCTGTGCAATTCTTAATCATGTGTCGGTGGTCTGGCAACACCAAAAATCTCTTCCAGGATTTAATATTTATAGTACAATATGGCATACGTACCAAGCATGTTTTAACATGACCGGAAGATGGAAACGATTCGAGTAGAATAAACACATCCATGCATGATGCATTCGACCCCTCATAATGACTCAAAGATGGAGACCATGAAAGTAGCTATAACAGGTTATCAACTTCTCCGATGCTTAACTAAAACGGCAAGCAGAGACCATTCACTTCTTCGTCAGGAACCATTCACTTCTTCATCAGGATGAATGCTGCAAAACAGAAACAATGCTGATATTTTCATGTCACTCAAGTAAAGCAAAAAATTAAGACATCATCCCAGCACAAGAGCAAATATATCAACAATCACCTGAAAGGATAACTTCAATTAGAGATCTATACATGGTTATGGATCCTATTGGAAGGAATGAAAGTTAATGGGCAGAAAGAAATTGATTCTAGTTCAAAATAGGATGATTAACTCAATACTTAAGAGGAAATCAACAAGTTTGTCGATCAAGCAGGTCCCTGTTTGAGCCTCATATTTAACACGGTCATGCCACCCACTGGTACTTGAGAGACACATAGACATTCATACCATTGTAGCACTCTAACACTAATTCGAGTTTTGTTTAGTGACGAAAAAGTTTAGGCTGCAGGGGATTGAGAAAAATGCTTCATATGATTGACCCTACTTAATGAGACCACGACGCTGGAGTGAAATGGAACAAGAACGGTGAATAAGCGAGTTCCACACGGAACATTTTGACCATGGTCGACAATGTAGCATGAATCATGTGTTCTATCACTTTTTATTTAATGACTCAGTGAATATTGGTTAACAGAAATGAAAGAGTTGACATAGCCATTTAAACTTTACGCGCAATTGTCTTTAGCCGCATAAATGCGCAAGGATTCTATCTTGATAGATCTGTAGAATTAAAACAAAGCAATGAAATCGACCATAAAATGATAAATGATATCTGAGGTAATAATTAGGCCCCTCGCCGGTCTCCATATCTCCATGGCCTCTAACTTTGTTCCTTATTGATGAGAGCAAAACATACTACTGATCATACCCTTGATCTCCCATTCTCCTTCAGTGTTTACCAGCTACAGCCTCACACCTAAACCAAGGCCCAAGAAAGAAAGACTATCTGAATGGCTACCTTGAGTGTTGCGGGCCAAAACAAGCTTGATGAAGTTCATGACTATGATCAAGGAGGGGTAGATGTGATTGTGGAACTTTCCTGTTTGGCACAAGAGCAAGGTCCATCTCTCATCCCTCTAAATCTTTTAGATACAAAATCTATCATGTTCAAATACTATTCCTAATTTTCTGATGAACAGGGCTCAGAAAAGAATTAGGAAACGGTAGTAAAACTCCAACCTTATAATAGAAACCCAAATAAATGTATACTGGAACAGATTTGCCATGCAAATTTCTTATGTTTGAAGCATGGACAGTCAACAAATCACTTCTCAGTTCGTGGTCCACCATTTCATGTGAAGAACTCACAGAAATAGGGTGATGCTCACACCTAGCTACACTGCTGCGTTTTTCAACAAGAAGTAATGCAGATCCCATGCAGCTAAATCCCTGAAGCTATGAGAAGAAGCACAGGAATCAGTTATAGCCATCAACTACATACTAGGAACCACATATAAGTGCCAAAAATTAGAAAAAAGCCCAACTTCATCGGCACACTCTGGACAGGGGATTTCACGAAGATAATTACAAACCCTGCTACAGAATCTATCAAGAAAAGGTTCAGCTTTCTAAGGAGAACTTGTCTGACCAAGCCACTTGGGAAACAGTCTCTCACTCTGCCTCTTGTTGAGCCCCTTGCAAGCCACAGGCTACAACGCCAAGTTTCATTTCACTTCATTTCATTTTTGGGTTCAAGCTAAATAACCTTTGGGGCACCAGCATGTTCATAAAAAATTTGCATCATCCAAGTCTATTTATTTCTTTATTTATTCAATTTCCAATAGAATTCTAACTTTCCTATTTATCTTCATTCCTAATTCTTTACTTGAGCAGGAAAAACCTCAGCAGAGGAGATGAAACAGCAGCTAGGAATCCAGATAATTCTGGCCGCAATCATTTTACCGATTGCTGCTGCACTTTATGCAGGCCTTGCCATATGGGTAGCCATAATGTCAACGCATACCCTCGAGCATCCGCCAGAGGAGCCAGATCTAAAGACGCAGGGCATCACCATAAGTGTCGTCAGCATTTTCATATCCATCTCCTTGGCCATTTATCTGATAGCATTGAACGTCTACATGTTATTGGATCTCAAAAACGAACTTCGCAGATTCAAACAGATAGTACCTCTGCCATTGTATGAACTCCGAGGGTCAACTGGTGAAGGATGTTGAGATGCTTATGCTGAAATTGCGATATACAGTTCCCGAGTCATAATATTTGTCCTCTTTTGTGCTTTTGTTTTCTTGGTGTCTGTAACAAAAACCCCAAGTGTCCTATCTTTGGACTATGAATCTATGAACAAAATAAAAATGCTCGCTTAGCATGGTAGCTATCGACTCTTGTCCTGTAGGGGAAGTGTTGAATACCGGCCGCCTGACTACATGCATGGAAAGGAATTTCATGTTACGCAGACATCTGTAAAATGAGTTCCGTTCTTTAAACACCAATTGCTGAACGTAAGAAAAATCTTATATTTTTCTTCTTAAGATAAAAAATTACTAAGTGTGGAAGGATAGAAAAAAAGGCATTACTCCCTCCATCCCACGAAAAAATACAACATATTAACTTGGTGTGCATTTTAATGATTGTGTTGCCTAAATTACAAATTAGTCCTTTGCCCTTGAAATTTACTTGCAAAATCTTCAAAATTCAAACTTGATGTGTGGTTTTGCTTCCCTATTGGGATTTTATGCTTTGTTGGTTTTAGAATATTTCTTTTCATGATGTTTTAGGGGGATATGATCTATGTATAATTTGGGTTCAGGTTTGGTTTCGAGGTTTCTTATTTAGAGGCTAACGTGGACTTTATTATGTGTATGGGTTAGTTCACGTGACAGTCGTACTCCTTTTGGATTTGGGGTGTGGCAGGTAGTCTTCATCAAACCCTTTTAAGCCAACCTTTCTGGGATATTACAGATAGCGTTTGCTGAAACGCTACAAAGTAAACGTTACCAAAAAACCTAACATGTTGTACTGTGCCTTATATGTTGTATAACATTCTCATGGAATTGCAGATTTATCCTATAGCCTTGAACTTACACTTCCACACCTAACAAACACAACGTTCGAAGCAGTAATCAAGTCGTTCAAATCCGATTACGCAACTATCCCTTTTTTATACTTCACTATTACACTAACAATAAGTGAAGTCAATAGACAAAAATCGATTAAGAAACTCATATTCAGATTCCGGAACTCACTTCACTTGCTTCAAACCGCAGCCATGGCCTCGCTGCTTCAGCATTGCTAATCAAACCAAACCGTTATACAATTAACATCACCTAAACTCAAAATCAACGATACCCACATCTCAGATTGCTATATTTACAAAAGAGATACAATAAAAGTGTGAGAAATGATTGAATCACGGAAACTACTCATGGCATCTTCAATTTGAAGCGAAACAGATTTGAAACGAAACCTGTTTTGGGGAATTTGATAAATGAGGCTTTACCATTGTAGCCAAATCAGAAGACGCTGAAGAACTCAGAAAGAATGAAGCAGCGCGCGTAAACACCCTTCCTGCTTGCCGGAGTGTTGCTGTTGACGATTTGAGAAAGGATAGCTTTGGGGAAATTATTTAAATGAAGACATGATTCTATCAGTAGTGGTGATTTCAAACGGATTCGGGTTCACAGTTGGAATTCATTTATTTATTTTCGAGGGGAAACTCATTTATTTACTCTCAAATTGCCGTATTTTGGGGATGAAACTCATTTATCAGTAAAATCAGCGATTTATATTAAGAAGTAACTCATCAATTTTTATTTACTTTTCCGTTTTATATTAATTATAATATTTATTTTTTTCGTTTTAAAATGATTACAATGACACGTAATTTAAGGTCTAATTTAGTACGATCAAACGTCGTTTTTTATAAAAAGGTTGTGAAACATTAATGATAAATTAAGTTGTAAACTTTAACTCTGAATCAGTTTAAGATTTTTCTGACATCGTTAAGAATAAGAACGAAACATTTTGAAATGCGTGCCGTTGTAATTATTTTGAGACGAAGATAGTACGTATTTTGTATTATTTTATACATATAAATATAAGTCTCATTCTCATATCAAATTACGTCTGACCGTTCCGTAATATGTATTAGATTGGAGTACGTAACTTATGCAGCAGTTGATGCTTCATGATAAATTTATAAAAAATTACGTTTGATCGTCGTTATATGCGTGTCAAACTTTACGCATGCAAAGTCAAAACGTTTTCATAATTTTGGGACGAAGAAAACACATATTTTTTCATTATTATTTTTATTTTACAAGAATCAACTTTTAATCATTTCATCAGTAACACACAATTTTACACGTAATCATGAATCCGTTTTGTCCTTATTTAAAAATTGTGTTGGCCCATAATGAATTCTTCTTATCTCTCGTTAAGAAAAATATAGCTCGCGTTCTATCATTATTTGAGAGATAATTATCAAATAGTATTATTTTATGATCGTATTAATACTATATGATGCTATTTAATTTATTTAATTGCAGATCAATAACAAAAATCAAAAAAAATAACATAATATTTATCCAAAAGAAAAAAAAAACAAATGACACGATTCAATAAGAAAATAACATATCAAACTCACTCCCCTCACGATCATTAACGTGTCCTTTTGTCACCTATCGAAGTCACCATATTTGTCTGAACAAATAGAGCATCATTGATATACTACGTTGCTTTAATTTTGACGAAAGATAACATACGTGTTTTTAAAAAAACAGTAAAAACATCAATCTAAAACAATCTATCTCAAAAAGATTTATTAAGCTGTTTTTATAGAAAATATGTCAATGTCATCGCTACCAAAGTATAGTGCGTCTTTGTTGCTAAAAGATTGCATCCATTTATATAATTCAGCGTGTCTATATCGTGGTCATCGCCACCTATCATCGTATGTACGTGGACAATGACCCTCCCTCGTTTACTATAAATGGATATGTACTCAGTACATCTATTAAATCAAGGCAATGCATCATCATTGAATCTCACCATCTAAAAAACCATCCTTTCTTCGTCGATACAATAGATCGTGATCCCATTCTAAATTTCCAATCATCAATTTGGAATCCTCAACCTCGTCGAAGCTCAAACCAAATTCGTCGCTGAAAATCAGATCCGCTTCGCCCCATTTTTTTTGTCGTCTAGTTGTCGTCGCCGACGCGTGTGGTGGTTATGGGGGATGTGAGTCCCGGAAACGGAGGGATTGCGAACGGCAGAAATGCTTTGGATACTATCAACGCCGCCGCCAACGCCATCGAGAGTAACGAGACGGCGTCGGCTGCCGCTGTCGTTCAGGTAAGTGTTATGGTTGTACTGTGCGATCTTTTAGCTTTAAATTAGTTGAGTTTCGTTGATCGAAATTAAATCTCTGCACATTTTGCCAATGGAATTGTTGGAGTGATGTGTGATTTATGAGATTGAGATTATTTTTATATTCGAGATCTGGTTGTTTGATGAACTGTGCTTGGAAGTTTTGTAGTGGAAACTAGTGCGATTTCGAGAAACTCACATCGACTTCACAGGAAACCAAACAATGATATGAGCTTGGAAGTTTCTCTCTGTTATCAGATCAATGAATTAAACAAAAAATAGGCTGTGCGGAGAGATGTTCTGAGTTTGATCTAGGGTTTAGTGTTGTGTGTATGTGGGCGGGGCCAGTACGCTGTTGAATATGGTTTATGTTGCTCGATGTCTGCTTAGCTTAGTTGTCTTTTGAGATCAAGTAACGGCATCATCTGTGTGCATTGAGATAAGAGGAATCGCAGGAGCTGTTGCAAACAAATTCGGGGTCGTATGCTGTAGTCTACATGAATTTGTTTAACAAACAAATTATTTCTCCTATCTCAGAGAAATAATTCCCCATATGATTATGTGAAAACAAGAAAGCATACCGGGAATTATGTCTAGTGTTTTGTTGGGTTCATTTTTGTCTTAGTTTTGTTTGTCCGTGTCTTTGCAAGAACAAAAAGTGTCTTGGTTGTTGCTCTTCAGATAGAACGTTAGCCGGAATCCGCTTGAGAGAACCAGCTATCCTTGTAGCTCACTCTTTGTCATGCGTACCTGTAACCAGGTGAATATATTTGTCTGTGTTTGTTGACAAAGTACCTAACCTTTATGCAACTGGGTAGCTTTGCTCCAAAAGCCCCCGACTTTATGGAGTTAGTAGGGAAAACGATGGAATGTGAGGGGGAGGGATCTTTTGTACATATCGCAACTTGCGTCATCTTTAGTTCTGTGGATGCTTTCAGGTTCCGCAAACCGCATCCAAGTTCCAATTTGTATAGATAGAGTTTACAGAACCTGAACAAACTTGCATATGCCAACTAGGT